>CASHTH010002780.1:0-78483 GCA_030341885.1 Geodia barretti | reverse complement strand
GTGTGTGTGTGTGTGTGTGTGCATGTGTCCGTCCGTCTGTCTGTCCACCATTTTTCTCGGTAACCGTGGCAACTCTGTGACACGTGGACATATTTTCAACTAGGAGGAATGCATGGTAAAATAAGATTATGGAGCGGAGAAGCCCGGGGAAGCTGGTGAAACGGGTGGCTGCCGAGGTGAGTGTGTGTCAAATATCGCGATCCCATCGTTGTACTTCGATGCTAGATGCTTTGCGCGTGTGGAGAAGATTTGATGGTCTGGTGATGTGCCCCCTAATTGAAAGTATGGTGGGTTGCATTGCTGAAAGTATGGAGTGTTACGACTGAAAGTATGGGTGTTCTACTTTCAATAATGTCACTAATGCCATACATTTCAGTGGAGAATGTAACACAGCTGTTTAGGTTGTCATAGTCTAGCCCTAGCGCTATAATATTACATTGGGTAACCTCACCCCATATTTTTCGCCCTACGACCATGTATGGTATTAAATGACAGTAAAAAGTATTATGTGTTCACCAAACTTTCAATTAGTTTATGTATGTAATAGTTAATGTACGGAAGTCAGTGCTGTGCGCGTAATAATGGTACGAGGGGCGTGGTCGAGATAGTCATACAGCACGAGGCGCAGCCGAGTTGCTGTATGATCTATCGAGACCACGTTCCGAGTACCATTATCACGCGCACAGCACGTGCTTCCGTACATTAAGTAATTTATTGTATGCGTGGGCGATTCAAAAGGCGGCGACCAGGAAAACCGGCGTTCAGAACGGAAGAGAGGACGAGAAGCTCGCGGAGCGCCCTTCCAGCAGCGGTTTGTGTCACCGTCTGAGTCGAACTCCGTCTACGAAAGGCCGCCGAGGGCGTCATTCCCGCAAAGCGTACGCTAGTCTGCGGATAAGGCGGCGGCCAGGAAAATCTTTTTTTTGCAAGTTCAGAAGGACTAGAAGCTCGCGGAGCGCCCTTCCAGCAGCTGTTTGTGTCACCGTCTGAGTCGACCTCCGTCTACGAAAGGCCTCATTCCCGGAAAGCGTACGCTAGTCCGCGGATATAGTACAGTTCATTCAAAAACCGTTCTGTATGATGAATATATAGTACTGGCGGCGCCTTTGATTCGCCCACGCAAAATACAATAAATATATATATGGTTACTATATAGGAAGGGAACCTTAGCTACATTTGCTACTCCCCCATACAGGACATGCATGTATATACGTGAGACTAAACTGCTGCACAGGTCATGGGCTTAGGACCCACACACCTTTGATGAACAACTATAGTCGCCATAGATAAATTTCTGACCACCTGCTATAGCGCTTCCTTGCAGTGACTGGTGCTCTTCCCCTTGTCCGTGGTTGCCTCCTCTTGCCTTACAACCTAGTTTTCCAATAGAAGGCAGGGATATCAACGTTAGTATGCAAGTATGCTAGTAGCTGGAACTCCGCACTGCAGCCTGCAGTGCACGTCTAGTAGCTAGCTATAGCTATTCGCCACATGAATATTTACAAAAAAGGTGTATATAGCAGAAACTTACAAGGTAGCTATCTAGCAGCCTTGTGTAGTCGATTCCGAGAGTGACACCAAGACTTGACGGCAAGGTCGTCCAGCAGACACAAAATGGGCCTGTTCACATCGACATAGTGCGCATGCGTTTTCGCGCGTTCCCTAGCTAGCTAGCTCTCTAGAGCTGTGCCGCCGCCGGAAGTGCGCGTCATTTTTAAACCCTCGGCGCGCATGCGCAGCGAGGGTTACGGTAGTCGTTCTGTACTCTGTGTCTGTCTGTCAGTCTGTCTACGACTATTCTCGTACTACAGGCCACGAGGCGGCTTATGAGCGATACCCAATAGCTTTAGCGGTACATGGGCTAGAAAAATAGCGACAGCGACAAACTGACACGGTCGTGCGTGGCCCAACCCATCAATAAGCGGCGCGCATGCGTATATTAAACGCAATTAACGTGGATCACCTCCACTAGATAGATCCGCTTGCTCTGTGTACCTGGGAGGCACAAGAAGCCACAGCGAAGGGTGTGTATCGACTCCCGCATGCTATCTATACTACTGTAGCTAGCCAGTGTCAGACTCTCCGCAAGTTACTATATAGCGGGAGGGAGTAAACGCCAATAGCCCAGCCCATCCATTAGCGGCATATACCGCGCATACCAGTTCGCCGAGGGTTTGCACTTTAGTGCTTTTCTCTGATCGGTAGCTACATCTGCTGTTATAGACACCTAGCTACCTATACGGGCATGGGATATACATTGGAAGCCCTTGGTTGGAATTGGTGGATTCCCTATTCCGATGAATTTGGGTTGAACTTTAGACAGTTTGTAGCTAACAGTATAGCGATATCATTATAACGTTATTGAAGAGATCCAGAGGGCGGGATGGAGGCATGAGCATCTCTTCAAGGTGGTGCATGAAATCTCATCAAGAAGGTAGGGGGGCGGAGGAATATCTGGACTTGTGGAGTGAGCTCATCAGGAAAGATAGGGACTTGTCCACAGAACAGTCTGTGGTGGAGAGAGGGGGTCCATGATGGCCTCTATGATGAGGGATGGACATGTAGACCTCAGCAGTTTGCAGCACTAGCAGACAACTTTGGAGTTGACTGTGATGTGGCATCCCCAGCCATCCAGAACACCATTTGCATTTATAGCTATAATACCTGCACAAAATGTCCGCTGGCTTTTCTCTGGCAACACTTGCTTGTAAGAGGACTTCTACTGAGGCATTCTTTAAAGCCATCTCTACTTTCGTAGTAGCTAGCACAACATCCTGATAGAGCTGGCTTGTGTCCTTTAATCTGCAATTACTCAATGCTACAATTGGGACAGTGTCACAGAAAGAATGAAAAGCACTGAAGTGCAACAAACCCTCAGCGCATTGTGACGCGCACGCGTGAGTAAACGTATCACTAATCGATGGGCTGGGTTTAGTTTTAGCTCTTACTCGTGGTCTCTTGCCAGCTCGCGCAGAGTCTGACGCGGGCTAACTACACTACTAGATAGCATGCGAGAGGCGATACACGCCCTGCGTTGCATCTTCTGGTGCCTCCAAGGTATAATACACAGAGCACGCGGATGGATCAGACCGCGGTAAGCCGTCCGTCTGTTATTTGCAAATTGGTTTTTTTGCGCTCTAGCTTTGCAGCGGAGCATTTTCAGAGAAAACCGCACATAATTTCTGCCCTTCATTGCCCGTTGGGTAAGTCGCATCGCTTGTGAGACGAACAAACACTCAGAAGTGAGATAAAGGAGTAACAGACACACACACACACACACACACAGACAGACCCAATGGAAAGCACTAAAGTGCAAACCCCGGCGAAGTAGCTCGCATAGAGTCTGACACGGGCTAGCTACAGTAGTAGATAGCACGCGAGAGTCGATACACGCCATTCGTTGTGACTTCTTGTGCCTTCAAGATAGACAGAGCAAGCGGACCCGGTCGAGGTATAATTATAAACCTGTGCTAAATATAAGCGCATGCGCATTATCCGCCAGCGATAAAATGGCGACTACCGGCATTAGCCATACAATGCTGGAAGCGTTCTAGCTCTGCAACGGAGCATTTTCAGAGAAAACCCCACATATTTTCTGACCTTCGTCGCCCGTTGGGTAGATGGTATCGTTTCTGGGACGAACAGACATTCGGGAGGTGAGATGTAGAGTAACAGACACACACACACACACAGACAAACCCAACTACAGTAACCCTCGCTGCGCATGGGCGCCGAGAATTAATGAATCGCGAACTGCGCATGCGCGGTACCGCTAATGGCATCAAAGTATCACTGGACGTACAACAGTGCCGTATGCTAGAATCGTCCCTCGGCACAAGCGTTCTTGCAAGGTGCCTAAATCAACCAAGTGAAGCCTCATCTATAGTAGCTAACCGAGAACAAATTGAATCTGATCCGTAAGGATTTCCAACTACTCATAAAACATTCTCTCTCACACAAAACTGCCAAGCTGGTTGCTACAGTGGCACAGACTACATCCTGGTGCCGACTCTGGGATATCGCACTGGATAGAGGAGTGAAAGGTACTCGTGGCCTGCAAGCAGAGCTGAGAGAACTGAGCCGGCCCGGCCCATCTTCAACAACTCAGTTTGCAATCTGTGCAATGAGAGCCTGGATCGGTTCGAGCACTTATGCTGCTTACATCCAGATATTATAAACAACAGGTCACTATCTCAAGTTACATCAAGTCTTCACAAGCTGGATCATGAGGCAATCTTTGCAGTTGCTAACTCTACTCTCAGTAAATGTTCACTGTTCTATCAGGCTACTTCATAGCCTTTATTTAATTGTATGTCACCTTCCATTATGCATATGCCCCTCGGGTCCTGCATAAATGAACTTTGAAACTTTGAAACTTTGAACTAATGGATGGGCTGGGTTATTGGCGTTTACTCGCGGTCTCCCGCTAGTAGCTAGTAGCTAGATAGCATGCGGGAGTCGATACACTCCCTTCGCTGTGGCTTCTTGTGCTCCAAGGCAAGCGGATCAGGTCGAGGTGAGCTGCGTCTGGTCTAATAGACGCAAGCGCACCGCTTATTGATGGGTTGGGCTACGCAACGCTGTCCGCGACCGTGTCAGTTTGTCGCTCTCGAACGCAGCAAAATCGCCATTTAATTTTTCTAGCCTATGTACCGCTAAAGCTGTTGGCATCGCGCCTCGTAGCCTCTATATTATAGTGCGAGAATAGTCGCGTACACACACACACACACACACACACACACACACTCACACACACGTAACCCTCGCTGCACCGAGGGTTTACAAGCGCACCGAGGGTTAATGAGCCTCGGCGAACTGCGCATGCGCGATACTTCTAATTGATGGGCTGGGCTATAAGTATGCGTTTACCCGTCGCTTGTAGCTCGCGGAGAGTCTTACACGGGGTAGCTACAGTAGTGCGTGAGGACCTTCCTTGTGACTTCTTGAGTCCCCAAGGTACACAGAGCGAGCGGATCAGGTCGCATTAAGCAAGTTGTATCTTTGGGGAAACGAACGAACATTGGAGAAGTGATGTGTTGAGTAACAGACAGACACACAGACACACACACACAGACCCAATGAAAAGCACTCCTACACGGATTAGCTACAGTAGTAGAGAGCATGCAGGAGTCGATACACGCCCTTCGTTGTGACTTCTTATGCCTTCAAGGTAGAGAGAGCAAGCGGCCCGGTCGAAGCCTGTTCAACTATAAGCGCATGCGCATTTTCCGCAGCGATAAAAATGGCCGACTGCGCATTAGCCGTATATACAATGGTGGAAGCACTCTAGCTTTGCAACGGAGCGTTTTCAGAGAAAACCGTTCGAAATTTCTGACCTTCATTGCCCGTTCAGTTGGTGGTATCTTTTGTGAGACGAACGAACACTCGAGAAGTGAGATGACAGACACACAGACACACGACACAGACCCAATGAAAAGCGCTAAAGTGCAAACCCTCGGCGAAGTAGCTCGCAGAGAGTCCGACACGGGCTAGCTACTAGCTACAGTAGTAGATAGCACGCGAGAGTCGATATACGCCATTCGTTGTGACCTTCAAGATAGACAGACAGAGCAAGCGGACCCGGTCGAGTGCTAAATATAAGCGCATGCGCATTATCCGCCAGCGATAAAATGGCGACTACCGGCATTAGCCATACAATGCTGGAAGCGCAACGGAGCATTTTCAGAGAAAACCCCACATATTTTCTGACCTTTGTCGCCCGTTGTATCGTTTCTGGGAGGAACATATATTCGAGAGGTGAGATGTAGAGACACACACACACACACAGACAAACCAGTAACCCTCGCTGCGCATGCGCGCCGAGGGTTAATGAAAAGCACTGGAGTGCAAACCCTCGGCGCACTGTGACGCGCACGCGTAAGTAAACGCATGCGCCGTAACACTAATTGATGGGCTGGGTTTAGTTTTAGCTGTCACTCGTGGCTCGTGGTCTCTTCCCAGCTCGCGCCGAGTCTGACGCGGGCTAACTGCTAGATAGCATGCGAGAGGCGATTCACGCCATGCGTACGCAGAGCATGCGGATCGATCCGACTGTGGTAAGCCATCCCGTCCGTTGTGTATTTGCATATTGGCTTTTTCGCGCTCTAGCTTTGCAACCGAGCAGTGTCAGAGAAAACCGCACAAAATTTCTGACCTTCATTGCCCGTAAGTAGGTCGTATATATCCTTTCTGAGACGAACGAACACTTGAGAAGTGAGATGTGGAGTAACAGACAGACAGACACACAACTACAGTAACCCTCGCTGCGCATGCGCGCCGAAGGTTAACAACTTAACCTCGCTGCGCATGCGCGCCGAGGGTAAACTATTTGCAGTGTTTTAAACATCTACATTTTGGTTATGCAAGCTTCATAGATGGCATCGATCTTCTTCTGCCCACTGCTGTCTTCTCTGGAGCTGTGCAGGTACTGTTGAGTGGTCCACAACATGTCCACCAACTTATCATTGTCAGTCTCTGCCGAGTCGACCTCCCTCTCCAGTGGTGGGTCAAGGCGGATGTACCTGATCTCCTGCTCCACACAACGACTCTGATTGTTAGAGTCAGTCTGTGGTTTCATCAGCTGCAAGTAACGATACAAGACACTTATATCAAGACTGCAACATGACTGTTCTAACTATCGAGACGGCCTAATTACACACAGAATAGACAATGGACTCACAGCTTCCCCAACAATTTTCAAAAAGGGAAACACTTGTGATGGTACATTCCACAAGTCAGTTGTGACGTTCACAGCTTTCTGGTTCTTGATTGGAGTGACCCCTGACCCAAGCGAGACAACCAGTGATATTGGGATCTGCATTTCCCTCTTTCGGTAGAAGTTCTGGATGGCAGTTAGTGCGTCCTCTGTTGGGTTGTCGGCTAGCAATCCTCCATCCAGGTAGCCATCCTTGGAACTGAAATACAGTGGAGCAGCTGATGTGTACCTAGCCACCTTCCAAACCTCCTCTGCAGTGAGACAATGGTGCAGAGTATGAATCAAGATTATGAGATGCAAATCTAATGTGTAAGCTCTACCAAATCAGAGAAGGAAAATATCTCATTTAGTTTAGCTTTAAACCATTACATTACTGGCAGAGCTCACTGAGCCAAACATTATTCCTATGCACTCCTTCATTGCCCAATTAACCTTTGCTATAATCATCTTCAAAACAGTTGTTGAAAAAGATGAGCTTGATTCCAGTAGGACTTTGCTTAACTGCTGACACCAGGACTCTGTGAAAGATGAAACAGAACATGGATCACATAATGTTTCATGCCTTGGTTACTTTGGATAGGACATTCTGTTTGTGTCCATAGTCCCTTGTAGTAGCTCTTTCAGGTACCTTTCCAACTGATTACTATCACCCTTCTGTAATATACCACTTCTTGAAAAAACATCTCTTTTCAGTCGCAGGTATAGTCTCTGAAGATTAGTCACTGACATGTTACCTACAGTTAAAACAATCTATATAATAATTACTATGGAGACTGAACTTGCCATAGACGAGGGCCAGTGCTATGATTCCTCCAGTGGAAGAGCCCACAATCCAGTCAAACAGCTCAACAATCCTTTTCCCTGTTCTCTGCTCAATCTGTCTCAACATCTCTATCTGGACCAGTCCCTTCACGCCCCCTCCATCCAGACACAGTATCCTGCTCCCGTGCTCCCTGCGGTATACCTCCACTCTTGCCAGGGCCTCCATAGCCTCACGGGCCACAGAGGGACTGGGATTGTGTAGGTATGCTGCCTTCTTGGCTATCATAGACTCATTGAGTTCTGTGTAAACTTTCGCCACTTTGTAAGTGTCTAATTTTCCCATTCGAACGTCTCCTGCATATTCAGACTGCTGTTGCGTTTCTTGGTAGTGTGTGGTAGCACCAACTGATCTCAGCACATGAACCATGTCCTGAGGTTCTTTTGAAGGACTGGCTGAATCATCAACCCCTTCCCCGTGAAATGTTTCTTCGAACCCCCTGGGATCATTTTGATCTTCGTTATCAGTGCTGTTTTCAAGATTTCCAGACATTTCTATCGCCATCCTCAGAGGTGTTGTTCCTTCAAAACCAATGTTAACATTGGCTCCCAGAGCAACCAGCACCTTCGCTAAACGTATGTTTCTTGCCTGTAGTGACCGAGATTAGAATTGCAGCAAATCACTGTAATACTTGGGGAATTAGCAAAATAAGGCAAGATTTGGGCTATAATTGAATACCTGTACAGCAAGCATCAATGCTGTTTTTCCATCAGCTGCCCTGGCATCAATATCAGCATTCCCATAGGTGAGTAGATTCAGCAACAGTAGAGTGGTGTAGGCATCCACATGTAGTGAAATGTAGTGGATAGGAGCCAAACCGGTGCTCCGATCAACTTCATTAACCTGCACTGCCCATTCACTTCTGTTGTTTCCCAACCCTTCTTTCAGCTCCTTTTTAAAATTACACACGGCCAAATAACAGACTTGCTAAAGTAGCTACTGTTAAAAACCCACCGAAGGCAGTAATTTTCTCTTCTTTATTAGTTGATGGAGACTCATGGGCACATTGCCATCAGGTTCATCCTGCGTTGTGAGTACAATAATACTACAAAGCACTACTTTAGCTTTTACAAGAATACTCGTGCAGCGTAGCTACTCACGCCCACCTCCAGTGATCGCATGAGGGCGTTTATGATAAACTGGCGACCGAACCACGCCACGAACTTTCTCAGCGCAGGCAGCTACGTACGTAGGTATAATTATATAGCGAGTGATCTAATTAATTCACAGCCCCTGCATTTCTACAGTCCCTGCCCGGAGTCTGTAGCTAGCTAGGTAAGCTACCTCTCCCAGTCCCATCGCGCCATCTGACAGCAACGCCCCCTGTTCCTCTTGGAAGTATTCTCGAGGTTGATCAGAATGGCTGGAGATATCATCGTCAGCTACTAGCTGAATACCGTCCTCGCCAGGGTCTTCGAAAAACAGCGCAGAGAGCTCGTCCATCCTTCACTTGCACAGTCGACGTTCTTCCCACCAGCTACGCCCACGTTACTACGTAACCGTATTCCGTAATTGGTGTACGAAACCGCGCCACCGCGCGTGCTGCGCAGATGCCCTTTTATAGTTGTTTACAGTGCGAGTCGCACAAAACAGTGCTAAAAAGTGTCAGCTACAGTGTACAAAAGTTCTCTAAAAGACATGGATGTCCTTCCACTGCCAGTCTGCTATTCCGTCATCAAGGGTCATGATAAACTGCATGAAGGAAATGAACATTAATAGTCTTTGGACATCATCATGCCCCAGCGGCTTATATAGAGCCACTGTAAACAAAACAAAACGGATCGAATGTCAAACGTTTATGGTGATGTAGCTACAACTTCAAATAACATGTTGTAGAGATGGCGTCCAAGTGTATAATTTATTGTCACTTACCAGGAAGGAAAAGAAGAGTGCAAATGCCGAGAGAAAGTGCCAGATGTCATGATCGTCGTAGAATCCCATCAGGGAACAGGGACGGTTCAGATGACGACTCTCTGCTGGAGTCAACTAGAGTAACACACGCACACACAGGCACAGAAGAACAATATACAGTATAATGAAATTTGCAACGTAAGTGCCCTTTGCCACAAACTGTGTCCTATCCCCCCCTGCCCATATCTGTTTATAGTGCGAGCCATACAAAATAGTGCTAAATGAGTGTACCAAAAGTTCTCCAAAAGACACAAATGACCTTTCACTCCCCGTCTGTTACATACACACAATTTCTAAACAGCGAAACAGACTATCTACCTTCCAGTCGGTGAGAGAGTTCATGAAGAAGTAGAGTGCGGCAGCCCACAGCCCACACACCACGATCGGGAGAACCATCGGCGGTAGTGTCCATGGTTCTCTGTAGCACATCTGAGCAAAACAACAGTGTCACGGGTAGACAGCATTACTTGAACAAAGCCTTGTTCACATGGTTCGGTGCTATTAAAGTACTGTTGGATCTTTGTGAATGCAATTACTCAGAACTGAAAGATTCCACTAGCACTACTGGACTACTCTATAGGCAATAGGTGGAGTTTGTATTCCTGCATATCTGTAACATTGTGAACCTAAATGCAGTGACCGACTGGTTAGGATACAAAGGACAATGCAAATCTACGGCACACCGCAAACAAGGTTTAATGCTGAACAGCCACAATTGCTAGCTATAGCTAAATGTCTGGAGAGGTTAGTGCCACATTTCTATGACGAAAAACATTTTGGCGTGAAAGGGAAACACAAGGTCAAGAAATAAGCAAGAAGAACATTCATTATGCATACCTTTGAGATGACATACATGGAGAGAAAAAGCATCACATTCAGAAGAAAGAATGTCAAGATGGTTGTCGCAAAGTCGATGTACTTATTCCCAATAATAGCAACAATAGCCCTGCAAAGGATACATTATGTGCAGGCAACGAAAAGCATCTTTTGCCTGCTTTGACTGCAACAATACTTACACTATTACATTGATCACAAACACACCAAAGAGCTTGAAAAAGCGGATCTGCGAGTGAATCACAAGAATGAATCTGCACAGATAGATTGATATAAAAAGCGGACTTACAGGGTGAAGAAGTTTGCAGCTAAAGAACTTCCAGGACTCAAACACCTTTATGAACATTGCCTTCGCTGCACGACGATACAACCGGTTTATGTATATAAGAAAAAGGAATGTCAAGAATGCTTTGAAAATGAATAGCTAATGAGGTTCATTTTGGGCTAAGACACCTACACGCAGGTCTCTTAGCGATAAGATACCTGCGGTCAGGTGGCTTACTTCTAACTGAGACCCTGCCGTTTACAGTACGCGCAAACTGGGGCGTCCAGAAGCGACGATCACGAGCTGAGACTGCTCAGACATCTCCCTGACTGGAACTGTTGCGATGCTGCTTATAACAGTGATTCTCAGTCATCGTCGACGAAGTCTTCGACAGTACCCAGTGCCCAGTGCCCAGTGTGGAAGCGGGAGGGCTCTCCCCTGTCGGGCTATCGTCGAAAAGTTGAGACGCCGCCGCTAATAGTCAGTACTTACCAGCAATCAGCGCCATCATGGATTGCGCCCGGTATCGGCTTGGGAGAACTCTCCTCCGCGGTGCTTTCTTCAAAGAGCTGCTACCAACCAAGGTTGAAGGCGGACGAGCTACAGCCAACCGTACTATACTAAGTGCCATAATAATAGTGGGTTCATATTTTGTTTGCTGCTATGCATGACCACGGGGTGCCCTTTAAGATGCTCAAAATGATGTGTTACCTATTGATCACCAACGCATTCTTCTTTAAATTAAAACAACAAAAACATCTTGTGTATAGTGCTAACGCTCCATAGGGTAAAAATTCTGAATGTGTTAGTTGAAACGCACATAGTTTCCAGCGATGAAAGTAGTAGAAGGAAGTGAAGAATCCAGCCACCATGAAAACTGTTATGGCCAGCAGAGAGCAGCGAACTGCCACTGGGTTCCTCTGGTCATAGTGCTGTGCGGGGTATCAATGACAACATACGTACGTACATACCCACTGCATGTGTTAAAGACTGAACTACGTGTCCATCACTTACAATTCCCAGGAGAGTGAAGAAGATGACAACGGCAAAGGAGAAAAAGGCGATGAAAGAGTTGGTGTGGATGTCAGGGTGGCGGTTCTGGAATACCTTGGTCAGTATCAGCCCAGCAATGATGAACATGAAGGCAGTGTCTGGGTACAAACATTCAATGAAATGTCCATGATTCTCAACAGGCACTCCTTGAGAGCTAGTTACTGTGTATGCATAATATGCCTGCTGTGCCAAGAGGGATATTTGTGAGAACTAATGGGAGTCATAGCATGCTGTGGGGATCGAGTGTGTTCATGGGAGTCATAGACCATAGCATGCTGTGGCTGGGGAGTGTTTTCAGCATGACATATATAGAATGGTGTGCAGGTAAATGCAGCGTGCTGTGGATCGGTATTCCTCCAACCCTCAGCATGCACATTACGGTACTTTGTTCGTTAGGTGTTCCTATCTGTCTGTCTGTCTGTCTGTTACCACGTTTTCTGCCACAAAGTGCAATGAGATAACAAAAGAGCGATACTAAAAGGTTGAGCACCACACTTGATTGATAGGAAAAGTACAGCGTTCGAGAGTAATAGTATAAAAAACGGCAATATGCAAATTAGCACAGTCGACTAGATCTGCTTGCTCTGTGTACCTTGGAGGCACAAGAAGTTGCAACGCACGGCGAGAGTCGACTTCCACATGCTATCTAGTAGTGTAGCTAAGACTCACAGAGAGCTAGTAAGAGACCACGAGTTGTACATAGTAAAAACAGTCCAGCCAATCAATTAATAGTGGTACCGTGCATGTGTATACTTACAATCACCCGTAGTGCTCTGCTGGCAGTGTTTGTCATGAAACAAAATAATTATGTGTTCGGCAAGAGATTTAGGCGACACTCAGAGATTTATTTTGCTTCCTGCACGCATGTAGAGTTAGTCCCACGTTGTAATGTCTGAGCTTTGGTCTTTGTTAATGTGCTGTTTTTGTCTTATTTAATGTAGGTATGAAGCCCTTTAGGAGTCCTCCCCTCCCTCTCTCTCTCTCTCTCTCGTTTTCTACTTTCTTCATGTGAAGCGTGAGCTGTTTAGTTCTCATGTATATACTATCGCAAGGTTTGTGCCAAGTGTGCTCTTAGTTCTCTATAGAACACACTCAAACTGTTTTCCTATGTGCATACTATATGTACACCTGAGCACCTACACATAACAAACCCACCACCTAATCTGAGTGACACTACACACATTGCCCTCGATTATTAGTAAGTGTATTTCAGGCAACACTTTGTGTACATACCAAATTGAAAATTGGCGTTAGTAGGGCAGATGTGATAGAGGGAGCTCATTACACCCTCCAGGATTAGAGCCAGTCCTAACAAAATGTCCATAATGTCAAACAGTACAAATTGACTGCTGTAAGGCAAATTCTCCAGTGAAAGATAACAGTGATTTTCAGGCTATCAAAGTACACATAACAATTTCATGTATAATACTTCCTTTTGGTATCGGTCTGCCTCTGTATTGGAGCCTCAGTCATGACCTCGGACTAGGGCTATAGCGGTATGCTAGTGCTAGGTGAGTTACCTATACCAGAAGACCAGTGAATTATATACACACAGACGTACCCATTGCATAGTAAATGCCAAAGAACTGTGGTATTCCTCGTTTCTGCACATGAAAGGAAAATGTGTGGTATAATAGAGTTCAAACAAAATTGGGGAATGTGGTCTGTCAAAACACTGTAGTATTGGTTGCTGCAATATTAATGGGAAATAACAAGCCATAGCCTATTGAGCTACACCCGTATCTCCCTGTTAAGGAGAGAAGGTTCGTTATTGTAATATTCGTCCTCGGCTACTAACAATACAATGCATAAACTGGACAACTTCTGGGATGGTAAAAACTTACGCCTGAAATTTCGCAGGGAGTCTAGCTAGATTGACTAAACATGCCCTCATCAGATTGGGTTTAACATGCGGCTACAAAGTGTCCTCTGCGAACATACATTCAAAATGAAGGGTACAGCATTGCGACTAACTTCAAAGTATGGTCTTTTCTGTTTTCTCAGACGGGTATACTTAGTCTCCCTGAAAGTAAATATAGAATACTGAAATCAAGTAGCTAGTAAATCATTTAGCAGCGTACCGGATGAAAGTTACGATGATGAAAAGAACTCCAAGTAGAAAATACCCAACATTACTCCAAACATTATTGAATGAACTGTAGTGAGAGAGTTTTAGCATAATGTGGCCATACATGTTGTGGGGTGTAATGTGCTGACCTCAGCACACCAACTGGATGAGAGCACTTGAAGTTATAGTAGCACAGGTCTTCCTCTCCACTGCTGGTTGCAAGCTGTGTGTGGATGTGTACACATGCACATGTGCATGAAAACATACATACACAGCGGTTAGCTGAATCGCATTATAGGCAGCATTAGGGTTAATGCTTGCCTAGTTTTGATGTCTTCTACAGTACCAGGGAAATAGTCAGGCGTTGATCAAGGTAAGCAAGCTTATGTACATTGCCTTCTTTACCTATTCTTTACACCACATTACATGAGAGAGAAAAATCTACCCAGTGTAGCACTAAGCCATTCACACCACATTTTCTTCTGGTTGGTACACGCAATACAAATGAGCACACACACAGACGTACAATGACTCACTCCCATACAAAAAAGAGTTATCTCTGATTCATATGCCATGCAAAGAGGTTTGGCTGAAGCAGTTTTGAATCCAAAACAGTTATTCCACCAAGTTTGAAGCTGTATAATGCATATGGGTCAGCCTCTAAGGTGATATTCGCTATAAACACCCAATTTCACCCCCGCTGTGTATGCACCCCTGGGGTAATTACCAGTTGTTGAGAGAGCACCAGCTGAAAAGCCGGGAGGCCATAGAAGATCCCAACAGTCACAGTATTCCTATGGAGTAAAGAGTACAGCAATAATTATAAGAGGGACTACATAGAGTCTCGTGCCAAGAGAAAAAGGAAACGTGGCAGGTCATGACTTGGTCGTAAAGACGCCACATCTGTTGCATCCAAACAGCTATTCTATAGTATGTGTAGCATACAAGGCCCTACCTATGGACTACAGATGCATGCACATGGCATTTATTGGCCGTTCTGTGGTCTGATTGGAGATCTCGATTTCGAGATCTAGAACCAAATAATGTCACCAGACCCCCTTTCCACTAGATGAGTGGGTGTGGTTTTAGCACGAGACTAGCTCACACACACACACCAGCTGTAAACGGAATAGTGAGACTGGAGAGTCTTGAGCTGTGTTTCACACAGATGTGACAGCCTTAAATCTCGTTCAGCCTGCACACACACACAAACACGGTCAGCACCAAACAGCTGAGATCTCTGTGCCAACATGATGGTCATGTGTTTTGGCAAGAAAGTTGGTATCTAATAACATACAGTAGCTCTTTCTCCTCGCTCAGAAGAGCCTGGGTACTTATATATGGTCTCGGTACCAGAGGGGTTACTATGGGTACTAGCTATAGTAACATACTTCAGTAAATGACAGTGTTAGTATATACTCCAAGGCTTCTGCAAGAATTAATACTGAATGTCAATGCACCTTTCTACAGCAGACATTATTCACATGTCCATGTACACTCTCACCTTCTCCATCACATGGAGCTGGAGTGAATCTTCTGAAAAGAGAAATACGAGATTATTCACACCTCCCTGCCCGGCATGGTTTGAGGAATTTGTTCATACCAACAGCAGTGTCTCCACTAGAGTGATCTCCACCCGTGTTCAAGCTTCCCATAGTTCTATCTGTGGGCACAAGTCTTTCTCCATCTGCATCTACCAAAATCATTGATTCTAGAGCACTTTTTTTTAATAAGTTACATATACAACTAGAACGAATGCAACACAGTCCAATAATTCAAAGGTGCGACAACATGGCCTCCCCACAGTAAAGAAATTAGCTAAACTGTACTCGCACTTACATGCTTATGTACGTACTAGTACCTACTGACACTAAGTGCCGCAGTTGTGAATAAATTCAAGTATGTATGTAATCCCAGGTATGTACGTTCTCTAACGCAGTCTTGACCTGGCCCACCATTTTCTCTACACAAACTCCATGTGTAACAGGCGCAGCAGTGCAATCCCACTCTTGGTGTAACATTCATACATGTGGCACAACGCACCACTGTGTGTGTCGTAGCACATATATATATAAGGCAGCACACAAGGCGAGTTGGGTACAACATACCTTGGCTAACGTTTGTCTTTCTCACGTACACCCATTTGCAAGGAAAAGACCACCGACTGCAGATGAGGAAAGTTGAAATCAGTATTTTACTATTATTAACCCTCGGCGCGCATTCGCAGCTAGGGTTACGGTACTTGGTTCGTGAGTGTGTTTGTCCGTTTGTCTGTTAGCACGTTTTCTGCGACGAGACAACGAAATAGCGACACCAACAGGTTCATCGCTACACTGGCCTCATTTTAAAGAAGGCGATTTTGATAAAACTTATGCATTCAAAAGTTATGGCGTGAAAGGCAAGTGAACAAGCCAATATGCAAATTTAGCCAGGCTTACCTTGACCATGTCCGCTTGCTCTGTGTACTTTGGAGGCACAAGAAGTCACAACGGAAAGCATGTATCGACTTATGCATGCTATTTACTACTGTAGCCAGACTCTCCACGAGCTACTAGCGGGAGACCACGAGTAAATGCATACTAATAGCCCAGCCCAACAATTGGCGGTATCACGTATGCGCAGCACGCCGGGTTTTGCACTTTAGTGCTTTTCATTACAAAGTGATTGTAGATAAACCTACAACTGCAAAATTACCATTTCAATAAGCATTCCACAGCGATGAACACGAGTGTGATAGCATAAAGGACACCAAAGAGGATGAGTGGGAACAAAATTGGAAAAACCGGAGCTAAAGAAAGATATGTTAACAAATTAATGCAGAATGTTGTGAACGTTTATGAAACATGTACAAGGTACATGATGACCATGTATTTCCCTGTTTAGAGACATAGTATATAATTTATTAGCAAAATGTTACCTGTAGCTACGTATAGTTTGACACCAATAAGTGAGAGGATTGAAGCTGCTTGGGATGGACAATAATTATGGAAGGTTCCCTCGATGCCTTGCTGAGAGTTGATGCGGGCTCAGAGTGTTCTAGGCAGTAGCAACTTCTGATACATAAAGCAAGCGGAATCCCCCCCAAGGTATATATTATACTAGGAATGCACATGCGCATATTTTGCATCATTGTAGGTGGTGGAGAACACCCAAACAGACAGACTGGAACCGCAGTAAGCGTTGCTGTGCACGCAGGTTGAGGGTTAACTTAGTCAATCACACATCTGACTAACCTGTTTGAAGAGGCCGAATGATGACATCTATTCTCTGCTCAAATCCAAGAACTACAGTATCGTTTAAGACATGTTCACGTACAAAGACAAGCTAGTTAAAATACTACAAAATTTTAACCCCTGCCCGCTTATTTGATCACGAACCTACACTAGTCTACCATGCAGGAAAAAGTAACAATCAGCGAATAGTGGGTAGGAAAAGTAAGTATCAGTTGAGATCAGTGGGAGAACGAAGAGCTTACCAGTTCCATTGACATAGAGGGGAGAGAGGGTGACATAGTCACTGGAGTGGCACTCTGAGTAGTTGGTAGTGATCAGGACAACGAAAAAGGAGCTGTATTTGAAAACGTCTCTCTGCGAATCAAGTATATACCACAATAATAATTCCTCTAATCATGTGTATAGAACTCTAAATGAACATTATCTGTTACATAATACTCCGCAATACCCACAAATAACTCAAAAGGAACTCATTGCCAAACATGCAACAATCACTTACAGATATAGTCACAAATCCATCTGTGCTCATTGTCTGATAGTGACCTTTGGACTTTATCTCCTCCAACAGATCATTGATAGGACACTAAAAACAAAACAATACCCATATATAGTTCACTCCACACAAAGGATGTTTATAAATGCATGGTCCATATTGAATACTCACAGAGACGTTCTGAACGGAGAGAATAGCACAGCGACTACTGCTAGCCTTAGCCTGGACTGTCACTGTCCTCACCCCATCAGGAAATCTGAACACGTGGACCTAGCAATGAGACAAACTGATGTAAGGAAAGCACTAAAGTGCACACCACTAGTGCAATACTTTGCAGCACAAAGCGACAACATTGTAATAGACGGCACAAAGCGACAGACCATGGGAAGTGGATGTTTCGAAAGCTCCACCAAATTTATGGCCAAAGGCTGCATTAAGGTAGGGTAACGCTGTAGCTGACATTTGTCATCCAAGGGTATTCATGTACCCACATTGAGTTGAACGGACAAAGCTGTGCCGATGGTTCACTAGCATACTGACAGACCAATTAAGTACGATAGCCTGAGTCTTTCCATACGTGGTATTACAATTATACCTGAGGTGTTGATGCACCGACTTGAAATGGATACCAAGTGTCTTTTCTGCAAAAAGCAGCAGAGAAAAGGATGTATGTGTACACAGCTCACCAGTAGCAGTGTGGACCAGTTAAGGATACACAGGCTCTGTCAACGACGTACATATCGTCAGACAGAAAAAGGAGTGAATACAAAATATGTGTTTTGTGAATTGTACATCACATGCATGCAGCATACTACGTACAATGTACAAAGATTTTAGAGCTTTAAAACTGAAATAACCACACACACACACACGCACACACACACACACAACCAAACGTACTGTAAGGTGTAGTTGGGAACAGGGTCAAACACAATGTTGAAGGAAACATTTTCTCCAAAGCTTGTAAAAACGTCAACATATGCCAGGCTGTTGCTGACACTTGTCATGTTGTTGTAGCAGAGAGTGCGATTGACACCGTCAAAATCTATAGTAAAACTGTTACACATGCATCGTAATGGAGGGTAGAGAAAACATGTTAGCATTATAGCGGAAGAAAGATAACTAGAAGAATGTAACGCATTGTTTGGCGAGCGAACCCGAGCATGTCGTGCGGGTTTTGCGCAACATTACGAGCGGTGCGAGCGTTTGGATATTTCGTGCACGTTTAGCGCGGAGTATTTAGAATCACATGTAGATCATGGAATGTTGGTCCATGGGTTGTTACATATGTAAAAATTCAGATGCCTAGGTGGTCTCGTTTCGCTCGCCAATAAAGCATAATATTCACTTGGACAATGGTTCTATGACGATGCAAAAAGCACTAAGATGAAGCTAGGGTAATGACTCCACTATATGCTACAGTAAAAATGGTGAGTGTTAATGACATGTACGCCAAGACAATACAGTGGCACATTTTGTGCACAAAAAATAAGACAATTCTAACAGAATTCGACAATGATGCGCAAACTTACAATACAGTAGGTAGCATAATTATGTCATGACAGATCCACACACTTTCAACACAGAGAGTTACATAGGACTAACTCGGGGGGTTGGAAAGGTATGGTCCAGGAGTCGACAGCCCTGCCTTGTCTGGTGACAAACACCAGAGGGTAGTCCTGGCCTCCCCCATCGCCACCGCTCCAGGTGGACACTCTCAGAGCCTGCTGGTATATGTGGACACTCTCGATACTCGAATATCTTATCTTAATGCATTGTGACAAAGTGTTCAAAATATATAGAGTGTGGCTTAATCCTTTCCTTCAATAACGGTCAAGAATATATTGTACAAGTAAATAAAAAATTCTGCGAATTAAAAATGTGTGGAATATAGGGATGCCATAAAAAGCAAGGAGACAAGACAGGGATGACCTTGGCATGTGATGCAGTAGTACAATGGGATGATTGTTACATCTTCAAACTGACATTTCTTGCTCATGTAAATTTTACTCCACACAAGCCCTATATTGTCGCCACTCTTACTCATGACATGATTTTTAATAATGTAGTGTGAAGACTGGCAAACGAATTCTGTAGGGAAAGCAGTATTGTAAAACCGGTTAGTTGAGCAAACATTGAAGTAAACAGTCACCTGAGGACCTGTCAGAGAGGGCATTTGCTACCAGTCTTACGTGCATAGGAAAGGAGTTATAGCTGCACATCATAAGATAGAGATCACTGAGTAAAATTTACATGAGCAAGAAATGTCAGTTTGAAGATGTAACAATCATCCTTTTGTACTACTGCCCAGGTCATCCCTGTCTTGTCTCCTTGCTTTTTATGGCATCCCTATATTCCACACTTTTTTAATTCGCAGAATTTTTTATTTACTTGTCTCCTTTCCTTTTTTTACGGCATGCACATGCATTGGGGCATTATATAAAAAGTAACACGTATTTGTTTCCTCGGTCTGTTAGTCGTCATCTACCTTCTTTCACTGTGTACAAAGTTATAGGAAAAACAGCACTTAATTGCCTGAGGCTGTTTGTTGTTGTTTACAAACTTGTAATTTATTTTTCGATGAATTCTCACCAGTGTACCAGGTTTTATTGTTAGAGGACCCACAATAAGACACCATTTACAAGTATTCATTGCCTGAGGCTGTTTGTTGACTTGTAATTTCTGTTTTGATGAACTCCTATCGTGAAACATCAGTATACCAATTTCCATAGTTAGAGGTCCCACCATAAGCAAGTTATAGGCAATAATATAGTTTACAAGTTTTCTGAGGCTGTTTACAAACTTGTAATTTCTGTTTCGATGAACTCTCACCATGGTACATCAGTGTACCAAGTTATACCACTCTGGGTATTAGCTTTACCACGTGTTAGCACACTTTATTTGTCTCTATCATAATGTATTGCCTGGGGCTATTTGTTGTTATTTACGAAAAAATTAAAATGCTCTTGCACGACCTGTCATGGATTCCAATATCTGTGCAAGTTTCATATCCATATCTTACCCGGTTTATGAGATACGCTTGTCTAAACTGAACAACAACAACAACAACAACAACAACAAGAAAATTGAAAAGTGCCTTTTTTGAATAAATGAAGTACCGATATGCGATTTAAGCTATTTCTTGGATACATGCTCTTTGTGACGATACAAATTAGTCTGATGTGTCAAAAGTTGGAAATAGAAAGTAAAACATGAAAATCTGAAATGTATGGGCATAATGCAGGACAACCTGTGTCATCCCTATATTCCAAGTACTACCGTACTTAGTGATATAATGTATGAGAAGAGTGGATTCATGGAGTCCTATTGAACAGGGACAAAGGCTTTTCAAAGTAGAGTGTGGTCAAAGAATATAGGACAAGTGGGTTATGGAGAAAAGCGGATTCATGGGGTTTTATATCACTAAGTACGGTAGTACTTAGTATGTATAATATAGGGATGACACAGGTTGAAGATTTTTTTAGGGCATGCTCACCTCGCTTCAGAGCCTCAATCCATTATAAACAGTACTACAGAAAATGGGCTCACTAGCAAGCTACAGCAGCAAACACCAGTATAATTATGTATAAAGCCTCAGGTAATGTGGGTTTTGTTCCAGTGAAGTGAAAGTCAATGTCAACACAGCAGCTCGCAGTACACACATCTGCTTTTCGGAAACCAAGGGAAATATACACTAGCCTGACTGTCTTACAACATCAGCTAACAATACAGAGGGTGTCAACTACTCACTATTATACTCTACTGACTTGTTTGGAAGGGACACAAAAGGTAATTTGTGTCTAAAAGGAGAAGAGATAAAAAACTTTCTCTGAGGTTATTGTAACCCTTGCTGTGCAAGGTTTACAAACTGAAAACACCCAGAAAATGCCGGTTCACCTGTATTTTAACCATGACAGTTCACCAGTATTTTTAATGATGTAGTGCATGGCTGCAGATTCAAAACTTCCAAAACAGCCTTCTCATTCATGGGCACCCTGTGATTATACTCACAAATTGATCCGGAAAGTGTTAGCATGCCCGAACATTCAAAAACGAATTGCATGGGTACAGACTCAGAGTGAGTGTGTGCAGTCAACGGATTCAGCCAGTGGACTGAAGTCATCTGATTCTTATGCAGTTGCAAAACATTATGGGGACTCCTGCGTTGTTTTACCAATTGTACATGGCTCGGATTCCCATGGCTCTGTTTAGAGGTGGCCCACCTGACCTGGTAAGACTGGTCCGGGCAGAGGGAGAAGTTGCCATTGAGAGAATATGCGATGCTAAGACTGCGGGACACAACTCCTGTGGCCACGGAGCACGGCTGGATGTCCACCACCCCAGACTTCGAGTCCCCCACCACACTTCTGATGTGAAGGACAGTCGCGATTACTAGGGCGGAGAACAGCATCGCTCTCCCTCCTTGCTTGTGCGCCTTCGGCTTGCCCGAGCATGCGCGTTCACGCCGGGGTGTGCGACAATTAGAAGAACTTACAGAATGATTTTCTTGATGAAACCTGAAGCAGCTCGAATGAAATCCGAGTTGAAGCAATTAATCATACTAGCAAAAGACTCTCTGTGCGTTCTGAGATTGGCCTTTGTCTTCAAGCTGGCCATGTTCGTTGGGCAGGTATATGAACCTCTATCTAGCTACCTATGCTGTATTCTGGATGTCTAGACTGCATACAATGTTGGATGTATATAGATGGTGTCGAATGCCCTAGTACCAGACCACCAGGGCTCAATGGACGATGTTGAGATGAAGACGTACAGACATCCACAGCACGACCTCGTCACCGAGACACTCCTGGGAGGATGCGACAACTGGGACTCTGAGTACTTCATATTCATAGCCACACACGGCTACCCCTTTCTCCAGACCATGGCCTTCTTCCCGCTCTATCCCTGTCTCATGTGGCTGGTGGGCAGGACTCTCCTCTGGCCACTCAGTTTCCTTCTGCCAGACCGCAGTCTGTTCCTCGTGGCGGGGACTCTGGTCAACCTGTGTGCCTTCCCTCTAGCAGCCGCCGCTCTCTATCTACTGACTCTGTCTGTGTCTAGAAACCAGAGATTCTCACTCTATGCAGTCCTCCTGTTCTGTGTCAACCCAGCCAGTGTGTTCATGTCCACTGTTTACACAGAGACTCTCTTCTCTCTATTTACCTTTGCCGGCCTCTGCTTCCTCACCCAGCGCTACTCCTGGGGTGCTAGTCTGTTCTTCTCTCTTGCCTCTGCCACCAGAGCCAATGGCATAGTCCTGGCTGGTTTTATTGGCTACTACCATCTCCATAGGTTGTATCAGAATACGAGCATCTCAAAATCTTTGACATTTAGAACTCTAAAGTTTGTAGGTAAAGCAGTTGTCTGTGGAGTCCAGTGTCTAGTGGTAGTCCTGCCTTTCTTGCTATTCCAGCTCTATAGCTACTGGAAGTTTTGCCACTTGCCTGCCAGCAGGGGAGAGGGGACGTATGAATGGTGCCAGCGCTCACTACCTCTGGCCTACTCTTACATACAGCAGCACTATTGGAATGTTGGATTTCTTCGCTACTATGAGTGGAAACAGACCCCAAACTTCCTGCTGGCCTTCCCTGGACTCTGGCTCTCTCTGTCCACCCTCTACAGCTACTGCTGTGGAAATACTGGGATTTATAGGGGACTCAAAGGAAGGTGTGTATGTCTGTTGTGTGTGCCTTGTGTTACTAATTGCTGCTGCAGTTGTTTTGGTACACTGGCTTATGCAGTACATCTGGTGTTCCTTGTTGGATTTGGGATGTTAAACATGCACGTCCAGGTATGGTTTCACCGCTCTATTGTGTGTGAACATGATCTTCATGTCCATGTTATGCCCACATGATGACTCAGGGACATTATACTAACATTCCAGATAAATTATAGGAAGAATTGTTAAACACAAGGTAACCTTCCCCATTCCTTGTAGTTGTTGCCACTGTTTCACCCACTGGTGTCTGTAACATCAAAAGGCTATGTGCAGATGTAATGAATTGATTATGTCATGTAGGTTCTCACACGTTTCCTGTTCTCCTCCTCACCTCTTCTCTACTGGTTTGCTGCCGGAGTCCTCTGTGATGCCCTCCCTGGCCTTCCCTCTTCACCTCCCTCCTCTCTCTCACTCACACACCTGGCCAAACCGATTGTCACAAGCCTACTTCCGCCTTTTGGATACAATCAATCAAGATCACTTCATAAAGCACAACTGATAGTCCTATATTTTCTGTCTTATGTAGTGATTGGATTTATACTGCACTGCAATTTTTATCCTTGGACATAAGAACATCTTGATGCTCATTCATTCCCGACTCGCGAGGCCAAACGGCAAGATGGCCTTTGAACCGCGAAACTCACGTGACACCTTCCTCCACCTAAGGAAGTAAACAACTCTCCTTCAAGGAAGTCAGCAAATCTCTTCATCTCTAGCTTTCTTCGGCGATCCTGAAGCTGGACCTCTAAGGGGACTATCGTGTTCTAACTCTAGTACCGTCAGAACGCGACGAAACTATACAACTGCCAGAGAAATTCAGTGCAAGAAACGCCGCCCCGCCATTCTGGGTCTCTCCCACCGAGCCGGCACTTCGCCGCCCCGACGCAGTTGATCGATCCTCAAAATCACCAGTTCGCTGAAGCTCCAGTGAAGACGGTGGAAGTTCTCACCGGCTATATACCGCTACTGCGTGCCGTCCCGTGCTCCAGTTTCAAATCGCCGCCATGAGCAGCGGAAGCGGAGCCGGAGCGGAAGAAACCCCACGATCTGTTGGCCCAGAAGGAAGTAGCGCGGCTAGCGCTATTGCCGGTGAGTTTCCTCTTTCTGACAAAGCCGGACTTTGTCGGAGGGCGGCATCGCGTTTGGCTCTTGGTCCTCTGCAATAGAATCGGCCCCCTTTTCCCGCCCGTGTACGCCTGTGCCTCTTCCGCTGATAGCTACCCATTGTGTGCCTGTTCATGGGTGCTGCCTTCCTGTGTACTGCCTATACCAAACTCACTGAACTCTGTGCCTCTTGAATTGTGTGCAGTTTGTAGTTCAATGAGCTGGTGCTTTGGCCCTAGCTGGCAGGAGTAAGCAAGTATTCCTCAACATTAGTGAACCCCACTAACTTCACTTCTGAATGGACAGACCCAGTCTCAGCAAATCTATACTAGCAAAAGAAGCCCAATATTATGTGTAGCACACACCAAGTGCTATATAGTAGCATGTAAGAAGGGTGTAAAGAAACCCACTCTCATACTGAAGCAGATGCAGTGTCGTGACAAGTATTGTTTGCTTTGCTGTAGCTGTGTTGCACTTTCAGAGTTTTTTCCGTCAGCACTTGCTACTTCCTAAATACACTTTCTAGCGGACCACAAACAGCTCTCAATGCGGATACGTACATACATACATAGTACTTACATCTGCACACTATGTACTGCATACGTGTATTATGTTGTAATGCAGCACGGTAGTTTCGACCTGTGAAAACGGGTGAAGGAGGGAGGGAGAGAGGTATGAACAGAGGTGGCACTTGCTGTTTTGACTGTGTTTGTAATTGGTAATTGCCAACCTGATGGCTAGTGTGTCTACAGAAACTCCTTGCCTGCTACTGCAACCCTCTCTAATTGCATAATGGCGTCCTCATGCCAATGAAAGTGTACAACTTGTAGTTACATCTCTGCCTACTGCAATGATGCATATTACCCACCTGCATATTATAGTTGCATTCTTGGAAGTGAGTCTGTGTTTGAAACGGCCTATTGTGGAGTTGTATGCGATCCGGTGTTGCCCTAAAGTTCTTCTGGATACATCTGTATACAATTATTGGGATTTGCGTTGTAGCCCTGCCTGCTGAACTTCCGTCTGTAAGGATGCTAGGGAGCAGAGTGCTACCTAGGACTCTCACCCATGCTTGCTCTTGTTGTGTTGTCCTGTTGTAGCGGATTTGTTGCCATGCACTTGTGACTTTTGATTCATGCAGTGGTTGATGTGTGCACATGTTTTTATCAAAATGGTATGTCTGTACATACCTACTGGTTTGTTAGGTAAAAGAGAATGATGTTGTTGTCCACTAGGGGATGTCCTGCCAGCCATATCCAGCATTATGCTTTGCTGTAGCTGTGTTACACTTTCAGTTTTTTCTTGTGACTTTTGATTCATGCAGTGGTGAAAGTGTACACATGTCTATCAAAATGGTATGTATGTACATAGTACTGTGTTGTTAGGTCATGGATATGTATGGTGTGGTGAAGAAGGCCAGCCAGAAGTTGGTGTGATTGGTCACCACTTCCTGTGGACCTGCTTGCCAGCCCAACTGTATTAGCTCTCAGCCTCTCTCCTGTGCTATATACTTATGGCTGTCATTGATTCTCATCCTTGTCACCCTTGGTGGGTAAAATTTGGACGTGCTACTGGTTACACTACACCCCGCTTTACCTATGTATGTACCTAACCACTTAGTCAGGACCATGCCAACATTCCAAATTCAGGGGAAATGCCGGATTTCCTGACTATATACCTACCCATGTTTTCTACCTATGATGTCATAACATGTGTGTATGCAAGTCACTGCCAGTGCTGTACTAGATCAGATCAGAATGTTCACACAAACCATAATAACCTTTTTATATTCTCTGTGATGATTCTAGCAATGGCAGCTTCCCTGGGTCTACCTGCTTCCTCCATTGAAGTCCTCACCAACACACTCACTGCCAATTCAGGTGTCTCTGCAGGTATATACACAATGTACACTTTGATGACTGCATGTACTGTGTGCACTTATATGTATGTACAATGTTGTTTTATGTACATTGTGTTTCTTTACTGTGTCATACACAATACTGGTGTATACAAGTAACTGGCCACATCACTGGGTGGGAAGTAATGAATAATAGTAGTGATTAGTGTTCCTTGTTTTCAGAGTGATTCCTCTGCCATTAATTGGGTAGCCGGCTAGTGAAGGAGAATGGTGTTGTTGTCCACTAGGGGATGTCTTGCCAGCCATATCCAGCATGCTGGGTCTGGACAGCTCTGCCCTGGAGACCCTGGCGGCCACTGCAGCCCAGGACACTCCCCCCACCTCCACCACTGTCTCCCTCCCACCCGGCTCACAGACTGCCCCGCCCACCTCCACCTCTGAGGCATCTACCTCTACTAGCACTAGCATCAGCAATGGCAAAGGTTGGTAAGAATTGACTTCAGTCTTCGCTCACCCTCCTGTGGCCATAACTGCAACTATAGGTTAAGTGTTCATACAGAACACAAGCCTGAAGGGTTAGTCATACTGTGATTGTGCCACCCATTCTGTAGAACATGGGCCAGGAGGGAAAGACGGCAACACCGGAGCTACTGCAGCTGCACTATTCCCATGTCTCATCTACTATCCTGGTATGTTGTTAATAAGTACGTGTATCCCTCAGTCTGCATACATTGGTTAATGTAATCACTTCAAGCACAATGAACCGGTGTTTTACAAACCATCTCTTTGTTAATATCACTTCAAATGGTGCAAGGTGATTGCTGACAACAGGAAGTGGTTAATGCGTACTACAAGTAACTTGCTGTAATGAGCATGCTTGGCGTTTTCTAGCTGTATCGCTGAGTGTACATGTGTATATATACGTACAAGCTTCAATCTCCTTTGGAACACAAGCATATTATGTGCTACGTGTACATAGCAGACATTGTGCCATATTCGTGTGTACATTCTGTGTTCACGTACACGTATTCTGGAGTCCATGTGTGTGGAATTGATGCACACTGAACAACTGTATACTGCAGGCTCAGCAAACAACTACTCTCTGATGTGGGTCCCGATTGATGGGTCGTCCACTGCAGCTCTGAACCAGGCATCGCAGGCCATGGCTGCAGGCTCGGGGACTGGGGGCATGGTCTGGCCTGGCCTCGGGAGTCCTTTCTCTCTCCCCCCTCACGCCTCCTCCTCCTCTACCTCCTCCTCCTCTTCTTCCACCACCTCTTCTACCTCTGGCACTGCCTCTACATCTACCACTACCACCGCACCCACTATACCAGGTAGCTAGCTGACCAGTCCACCTTACAAATGGAGAAAGCGTTACGTCATTTCTGGTTGCAGCTTGGATTGTGGAGTGCACATTGGTATATAGTACTTGTCAACACTCATGTGCTCCCAAGGGCCTGTGTTACCCTCTTGTGGGGTGAATGGCATGTCAATGGTAGAGTATTATGGGCTATTATTAACCCAACACACCAAAACATTCGTATCTAAAGGGCTTTTCTCAGTGTGAACTCTTTTCTCATCCTCTCCTAACATTTACTTTTGTATAACTTCCAGTGTAATTTTAAGCTTGTGTATGTGTACGTTATGCAGGGCTTCCAGCTGATATTCCAGCCTCCCCATCCCTGACATCAGCTCTCAGTGGACTAATGGGGCAAAACTACCTACAGTTACTGCAGGCTCTGCAGCAGCAGCAGCAACAGACACAGACACAAGGTACACATTGTCTGAGCAACCATAGACACTTTCTCCGAATGTAAGAATCCACAGATGCCCATATAAAGTGTGCATTGACACTTTAATCCAGCTGGAATTATGACACGATGTACACCAGGACTTATCTTAA
The DNA here is from genome assembly GCA_030341885.1 of Geodia barretti. Taxonomy (NCBI): domain Eukaryota; kingdom Metazoa; phylum Porifera; class Demospongiae; order Tetractinellida; family Geodiidae; genus Geodia; species Geodia barretti. Next base: position 50,507 of record CASHTH010002780.1, on the reverse strand, counting down.
TACAGGTGGAACAACAGCAGTAGCTACGAGCATGGAGCCCACTCCTCATGCATCACCTCTTGTCACATCCTCCTCCGTCCTCCCCTCCTCCCCGTCCCCACTCCTCTCCCTCCCCACCTCCTCCTCCCTCCTCTCCTCCCCCACCGTCGGGAGCTCCCTCACTGTCTCCACCCCTCAGAGACAGACTACCACTCCAGGTATGTGTACCTTTACTTACAGTGGAACCTCCGAGATAGGGGACCCACTCTCTACAAAGGACACTTGTTCCAATCCTATTCCATATAATACTTTAGTGCATTATTTGACCTCCGAGATAAGGAAAACCTCTCATAATCGTAGGCCCCATTGTGCCCTTTGTTCGGAGGTTCCACTGTATTTACCCACTTTCAGACTCCTTATTTCTTGACCCAGGCCCTCAGTACGTATGTATGTATGCACATATTATAGTAGATTGCCTCATACACACAAAGTCCCTTCCTCCCTTTGTTTTCCACTCCCCCTATCTCCCCTCCCGTTCTCCCTCCATTTGCACCTGTTGATCAGTCCCTCCTCCCACCCAGGAGCGGCATCCTCCCCGCAGGTGGAGTTCAGCACTGGGTCCCAGATCCAGCTGTGGCAGTTCCTCCTCGAGCTGCTCACGGACCGGGAGAGCCAGACCTGCATCAAGTGGACCAACAAGTCCGACTGGGAGTTCAAGATCACCCGACCCTCCAGAGGTCGCCCGGCGCTGGGGAGAACGCAAGAGCAAGCCCACCATGAACTACGAGAAACTGAGTCGCGGTCTCCGCTACTACTACGACAAGAACATCATCAAGAAAGTTCCCAACCAGCGCTACGTCTACCGGTTTGTCTGTGACCTGGAGTCGTTGCTGGGGCTCTCGTTCTCGGAGCTGCAGAAGGCTCTGACTGCCACGGCCGAGCAGGGAACCGCCATCACCATCGAGAGGAAACTGAATGCAACCAAGACACCCAAGAATGAAGCCGAACAATGATGGACAATTTTTATTTTGATGCTGATTTTACCTCTATGCTTTTTTATTTCGGTAAAGATGTTGCACATGTTTCTCTTTGTAGATGTATGCATTTTTGAATGCGCTAATAGTGCAATGAGCTAATAGGGTGTTTGTGTCCATTAGGCCTGTGCGGATTATTCCGGAATAATTTTGGAATAATAGGCAGTGCAGATAAGCGGGAATAATTCAGGAATAATAGGCTGCTTTTTAGCTGAGGGGGCGGGGCAAGCATGCATGTTTCTGCATGGGGTCTAGATACCAATGCCAGTGGAGGTTGAGAATCTGTTGTCGCCAAAGCTGCAGTGAAAATTGAGGCTGAGTCTGAAATTGGCACTGCTAGAAAGATTGCCGAGTTCGTCTTCAAAGCATGTCGTATAGTTAGCTACAGAGACATACACTTACAATCTGATACATATTCTTGAGAATACTTGAGAATAATAGGGAGAATTGTGTGGGAAATGGGAGCTTTCATAGGAATTGTGGAAATGAATAATAGGGCAAAAACAAGGAATAATCCGGGTGCGCTTACTTCTTATGAAGAAGGGTGAACACATTTTTGGCAAGCGAAACGAGCAGTTACATTATTTGCACTTGCTTCTCACGTATTTGGTATATAATTATACCCTCGGTGTGCATGCGCAGCGAGGGTTGGTCTGTCACGGAATATTTGGACCCCCGAAATATTCGTTCCGCCGGAACGATATTCAAGGCCACGCGTGAAATTACCCAACCCCCCCAGAAATTCGGGTCGTACACACCTGCTGTCAGCCGTATTGTATATACGTACCTGCACTTACGGCTGTACCGGGGGTCCAAATATTTGTGCAATAGTATAAGTTAGGGGGTCCGAATATTTCAAAATATTTGGACCGGGAGGAACCAGAATAGGGAGGTCCAAGTTTTTCGTGACAGGTCTGTGTGCGTGTGACGGTTTGTCTATCAGACTACTATTCTCGCACTACAGGCTAAGAGGCGGCCTAAGAACTATATACGCGAGCCTGAAAAATTATTAGGCGTTTTTCCTGAAACGGCTGCGTTCGAGAGATATGCCGTGAAAACAAGCGAAAAAGCCAATTGCATAATCGCACCGGGCTTACCACGACCTGATCGGACCCGCTCACTCTGTGCACCTAGGGGGCTCAGGAAGTCACAACGAATGGCATGTATCGATTCCCGCATGCTATCTACTACTGTAGCTAGCCCGTGTCAGACTCTCCGCGAGCTACTATCGAGAGTCCACGAATAATGTAGCACAGCCCAGCAGCAGTATCGCGCATGCGCAGTTCGTCGAGGGCTTGCACTTCGAAGCGGCAGTGGCGATCTCATAAGAAAAAAATCCGCATTCAAATGACTAGGTTTAGGCTTGCTTCGCTCGTCCATTACTGTCAAAAAGGAGTGCTTCCTTATCTGACTGTCAGAAAATCTTCAACACCTTTCTTCTTGAAGTCTTCAATGGAACCTACATTTCAATGTGTCAAAATGTGTCCTACTCAGATTCCGCTCCAAACTTTCCCTCAATTCACTTTAACTACATGAACAATGTTTCATTATCGAAGCTATTAACTGCCATCGTGATCTCGGTATTTTAATGACTAGCGATCTGAAGTGGAGCAACCACTTGATGTTTAGTTTCTCTGGTGCTTACAACATTTTCGGCCTTATCCGGCGCACTTTCTTCTCAGGATAAAAATAACCTGTACATCATGCTAATTGGTTCTCAGCTCACCTATGCTTCACAGATCTGGAGGCCCAATCTCATCAGACATCTCAGCACTAGAACGTATCCAGCGACGTGCAACTAAATACATTCTGAGTGACTTTCACTCTGACTATAAACATCGTCACTCTGACTATAATCTTTTGTCCCTCAATCTACTACCCCTGATGATGCAGCTAGAACTCTAGGATGTCTTGTTTTTTATTCGCTGCCTCAAGAATCCCGATACTTCAAATGCCATTTCTATCCCCTCCTATGTCCATTTTCTAAAGGAATCACTCGGTCCTCCACCCATCAAAAACTAACTCAATCACTATCAAAGTCTAATGCTCTGCTCACCACTACTTCAACCTATACTTCCACAACTCTGGAACTCTCCTCCACCAATCAGTCTCGACCTTTACATTAATACCATTTAAAGTCACAACTTCACCAAGTTTTCTGGACCAAGTTCAAATCTAGAGAGTTTTCTCTATGGGGCGCCGTCTGTCTCAAAATTTTGCAAATAGCTGTTTTTTGTTATCCCGCGCGTCATTTGTAAAATCCGCGCCGGTTATACAAATCCCTTCTGGATTATACATACCCCGGACTGGATATAGCATATCCCGCACTGGATATATAAATCCTGCACTGGATATAGCATATCCCGCTCCGGATATAGCATATCCCGCTCCGGATATATAAATCCTGCACTGGATATATACCCAGTGCAGGATTTATATCCAGTGCGGGATTTATATCCAGTGCAGGATTTATATATCCGGAGCGGGATATGCTATATCCAGTGCAGGATTTATATATCCAGTGCGGGATATGCTATATGCTTGTCCTTTCCATTATGTATGTCCATGTGCTAAGGGTTTTTGTGCTCATCAATAGCTACTAGTTATTCTACCTTCTAGGACATCAGCATCTATCTGGTGTACCTTCAGTACATGTCATCTCTAATGCCTCCACTTTGACTGTTTTCTTTTTTGCTACCATTATCATGTACTGTAAAGCACAATCGCAACACGGAATTTAGTGAGCGTGACGGTCCGTGTATATACCAATCGCGGGTGTGGCTTAGCTTCAGGGCCGGCGTCGCCGGTACACATACCTGTCAACCTCCCAGTAAAAAAGGAAGGACTATGCTTCCAAAAATTCAGGATTTTATGTAAAAAGTAGGGACACACAAATTTTACTAGCGACTGAAGAGTGATGACAATGAGATACGTATTTATCGATGCGATTAGTATATACTGTGCTGTCTAGCTCATTTCAAGCACGCGCAGGAACGAGCCACCGAAGGGAATTCAGGACAAGTGACGTGCTTGGCGGGACAGCGGGACATAGCAGCAAAAATCGGTACTGTCCCGCCAGATTCGGGACGGTTGACAGGTATGGGTACATAACGGTTTTGGCCGGACCACTTTTATGTGATTGGCTGCGCATGCGCATGCGCATTTGATGATGAAGAGCATATGGCGTATCGTGGCGCCCGGCAGCTGCAACGATCTCTCGTCGGACCGTCGCGGCGGGGACAGCGTTAAAGACAATGGCCAGCGGTGCCAACTCACAGCCTTTACAAGTTGTTGATCTTCCACCGCTCCTCACCAGCCGTCCCTATCGTTCATTTTCCCCAAGCGCTCTTTTAGTGTTTTTGCGGTCGTTTCAGCAGGTCTTGACGAAATTTGCTTTTTTCTCTGCCTATTTTGCTTTTCTTTTTTGCTCAATATTTTTTACCTATTTTGCTTTATAAGTGTACCTATTTTGCTTTTTATTGTACGCAATTTTCTTGTAGATACGTCCTCCCCAGCAGCCAAGTATGCAGGCAACTCAGCCTTGAGACCATCAATCATTGGTTGCGAATCCAAAAATGGAAACACTCGCAAGCTATCAATGTCGACAACAGTTGGCCTAAGCTCAGAACATTTCGAGGGAGAAAAGTAGACCTCTAATAAAACGTGTATTCTACCGTGCGAAACATTGAAACGCCTGTCACTAAATGGCACAGAGGCGCCGATGCGTGGGTGGTTGGTAGGAACAGGGCAAAGATGCCTATTTTGCTTCATAGGTAAAATTGACAGCCCATTTTGCTAGCAGAATTGCTTATTTACTTTGCTATCTATTTTGCTCAAAATTATGCTAGCAAACTTCGTCAAGGCCTATTCAGCAGACCTGGTTCCGACAATGGGCATGGTTAAATTTGACTATCTAGGCCCGGCAAGAGGCCGTATCATCGCATCAGAAAGACTCTCAGAATGTCCTAAATTTCATAATTTTCCTGGGGGAGCATGCCCCCAACCCCCCCAACTATTGGGCACGGCGCTCTTTGCGCGCTTCATCACGCTCAAGTTGGCCTATATAAGCACTCAAAAATTGATTGCTCCGGACCTGAGCTTTGTATCAACTGTTACTCGCCTCGCCGAGGACAACGCGACTAGTCAGCTAATTAGCTAGCTATAATATTATACTGAAAATGTGAGGAACATATTACGATCTCTTCAACTGTACGCTTGTAAGTCTGTTCAAAGCACAGTGGCAGTATATTATACCAGTTACAAGGAGGATGAGTATCTATCCCCGCGTTGCCCGAGCTAGCCAGTGGCGCTACGGCCTTTTTGCGCATGCGTAGTGTGGTACGAGCTGTGCCGAGTTCACAGTGCTTCCATTAAGCCGATGCTCAGCTCAGTCTGAAACTAAAATTATCAACGCATAAAGCGCGCGCCCCCACAGCATACACGGCACGTCCACAGACACCGGGCGTTATATATGCAGAGAGGAGAAAGTCTCGCAGAGTCTTCATAGCCATTTCATTAATCCCACTGTCTTTTCCTAAAGTTTGCTAGCAAATTGTTCTTGAATATATACACGCAACTGGATCTCTAGGTTGCACTCTCTCAATTGCCCTTTGTTAGTTTTAGTTAGTGACGTTTGCACAGATTGTTAGCCTGCAGAATAGTAAATATAAGAAGTGTGATAAGCAAAACAATTTCAGAAACTCTCTTGTGTAAAAGAAAGTGTCAACAACCTATCCTCTGGGAATGAATTTGTTAGCATATTTATTACAGCTTCATGAGGTGCACTAGCTATATCGCAGTTTGTGGGCATGCGCAGATTAGAAACTACGGACATAATGCTGCTATATAGCTAAGTACGCCCCTCACGCAAATACGCCCCTCGACTCTCGGTACGAGAACGGGTGGAAATGGCACGAATCTTTGGAGTCTTTCTTATTGGTTTATTGCTTGCTACTGTTCCTATAATTGAAGCAGAGAGATTTGACTCCAGTGTAAAAGATAACAGTCAGTGGGGTGGCGACACCTATATTAACAGCTGGGCCGTGAAGATTCCCGGTGGACCAGTGACGGCAGAAATTGCAGCTCTTCGAAATGGGTTTAGTGATATCGGCTTGGTGCGTGCAGAAAAGTTTATTACATCTGCTATATAGTATAATATACATTCAACTTACGTTTTTTGACCCGTGCAGGTTGCGGGTTTTCAAGATGTGTACCATTTTCAGCTGAGCGGACAATGCGTTAGTCCTGACACTCCTTTTATGTCAAGCCTTTCAATGGATCAGTTTGTAAGGCTATAGAACGTCTTCTACAGCAACAAAAGCCTGCCACAATGCCACATGTTCAGGTTGAATTTGCTGAACAGCAAGTCCGCAGTCCTCGAGTTACAAATTATTACGCGGCTCCTCAAGATCCTGATTTCAAAAAGCAGTGGAACTTGGTATAAATAACTGTTCTGTTTTTGTGGTAACTAGCTAGTAGTGAGTGCTATAACTTTATCGCTCTTCTTGTAGCGGAACACAGATGGAAAAAATGATTTGAGAGTTGAGCAGGCTTGGTTACAGGGGCTGACCGGATGCGGCATCACTGTTGCTGTTGTAGATCAAGGTTTGCAATCACAGATAATATTTCTCAACTCGACTAATCAGTCTGTTACTGTCTGACTCAATTTAGGGATTGACTTTCGACACCCTGACCTTTGGCCAAATTTTGTATGTTGTGGAAAACGTTTAGGTAGCTAACAACTGCATTCCAACCTTTGACACCTATAATAATATTGTGTAGGCTCCTTCAGCATCCATGGTTATCTCAGATAACGGATGCACTTCAACCATCGAACATGGCACAAGGTGTGCCGGAATAGTTGGAGCAGCACAAGATAATAAAACATGTGGTGTTGGAGTTGCCTACCAGTGCAACATTGGAAGTGAGTGCTGATGTAGCTAATTTAATGGCCAGTTATTGCTGTTAGTTAATACAAGTTGATTGAAGGATACATCAACATTTTGTTTAGTATCTAGTTGACACCAAGAAAGGATCTTTGAAAACCAGCACTCAGAATTTTTTAATATACTGTGGTACAACAAAAACACCAGGGAAGATGTGCCATACCTAAGAGGGCTAGAGAAACCATACAGGCTGAAGTCAGGTATTCTTTTGGATCAACAAGCAATTGACACTTTTACAAATTCTTGCACAAGTGCTCAGACACTGCCACAGGTGGCGTCATTAATTTTATACGATACCTTACCCTGAGTTCCGTGTTTACCCATGGTGTTTATATACACTTACATCCGAAACCGAAAGGCAGCATAGTTGTTATTGTTTGCCATGTTAGATGCTTTGAACTGTGTTAGAGTTCCAACAACACAGGAATATAGCTATATGGGGTGCCAAACTGGTCAAAAAGCCATTTTGAACTCTCAACTTCTCCTACTTACATAAGGCCTTCTATTTGTCAAATACACAACACTGCTGTTTCATGTAGGAGACTGCTACTTATTATATAGGAATCCTATTTGTCATATATATAGGAGTCCTATTTATTATACAGCACTTCTATTTATTATATAGGAGTCCCATTTATTATATAGCACTCCTATTTGTTGTATAGAATTCCTATCTTATATAGGAGTCCTATTTGTTATAATTATAGGAGTCCTATATAATAGCACTCCTATTTATTATATATATATATATACTTGTCATATAGGAGTCCTATTTATTATATAGCAATCCTATTTACCATACTTATAGGAGTCCTAGGAGTGCTATATAATAAATAGGACTCCTATATAATAAATAGAAGTGCTGTATAATAAATAGGACTCCTATATAATAAATAGAAGTGCTGTATAATAAATGGGACTCCTATATAATAATTAGAAGTGCTGTATAATAAATAGGACTCCTATATATATGACAAAGAGGATTCCTATATAATAAGTAGCAGTCTCCTACATGAAACAGCAGTGTTGTGTACTTGACAAATAGAAGGCCTATATATATGTAAGTAGGAGAGTTGAGAGTTCAAAATGGCTTTTTGACCAGTTTGGCACCCCATACCGGAGCACTCTTGTTCTGAGATGGTGGTATATAGATGCTATGACTTTACAGCACACATCCCAATAATAATAATTATAGCTAAGATTGTATACAGCTATAGGAATGTGTCTATTCGTGCCAATCTGACGAGACATCACGTACAGCCCTTGCAAATTGTGGTATATTAACTTGTCCTCCATCACATCAGTATCGGCGAGCGGGGAGCAAGCAAACCTAGTGGTCCGAACGGCGCGATTATCGTCCGTATATACGTCGTCCAACTGCGCATGCGTCTGGATTACGCGCTCCGAAGCGACGCTGCCTGATCCTCGACGTGCGACCTAGCCGCGACAGGACTCTCGTCCATTCTGCAGCATTCGCTGCGCTCTTCGGTGCCTGACCAAAGTTTTATAGCTATACCTCTTTCCAATCTTCGTGGTTCTAAGGTGCAAGTTACGAAAAGGCTAGGATGGCTCGTGCAGATACAGTCATTGTGTACTCGCTCCAGCTCCCCCAAAATGTCCTCCATTCGCCTTCTAGTATCAGAGCGTCGGTAGACGCGGCACAGGTCATATCTCACGTGATCGGCGTACAAAACGAGGCGAGAATGACTCGCTATAGGCCTACAAAACACCCTAGCAATAGTCTACGGGTCTATACCTAGTTAATTACGATTCCGCCCGCCGCCACCTCCCGCACCTAGTGGTTTCTTCTCTCTCACCCTCTCTCTCTCTTCTTCTGGCTTCCCTGTTTGGAAAAATTAGATACGTAGCTAGATGTGTAACAATTATAAGAAAATGGAATGTCAAGAATGCTTTGAAAATGAGAAAAGTCTTTATAATATCAGGGGCATAGGGTGGCATAGAAAGCCAAATGAATAGCTAATGAGGTTCATTTTGGGCTAAGACACCTACACGCAGGTCTCTTAGCGATAAGATACCTGCGGTCAGGTGGCTTACTTCTAACTGACACCCTCCCGTTTACAGTACGCGCAAACTGGGGCGTCCAGAAGCGACGATCACGAGCTGAGACTGCTCAGACATCGCCCTGACTCGAACTGTTGCGATGCTGCTAATAACAGTGATTCTCAGACATCGTCGACGAAGTCTTCGACAGTACCCAGTGCCCAGTGCCCAGTGTGGAAGCGGGAGGGCTCTCCCCTGTCGGGCTATCGTCGAAAAGTTGAGACGCCGCCGCTAATAGTCAGTAGCTACTTACCAGCAACTTATCGGGGATTGCGCCCGGTATCGGCTTGGGAGAACTCTCCTCCGCGGTGCTTTCTTCAAAGAGCTGCTACCAACCAAGGTGGAGTGGCCTCGCCCCATTCGGGAGTGTATTACATGTCGGGAGTATAAAGAGGCTGAAACATGTGATACATGATGAACAATGGGGAACTCCCCTGATGACCAGTATATACAGTTGCATAGGTTTATACGACTCTGATATTTGATTCAGGAGACTACCAGTATCAAAGCCTCTACATAATATTTTAGCGTTCGAATGCGTGTTTCTCAATGCCCCACACAAATATGGACAAAGGCCTAACCCCATGAGTTTTTTTGACTCCCATTAAAAATCTCTCTCTATAATTATATTATTTTATAATATTACGACAATACCATATTAACTTCAGTTACTTGCTGAATTGTATGTACGTAGCTATATTGTCGCTAGTAATGATGATGGTTGTAGCTATACTTGCATTACAGTACACTTAAGGCTCGCTCCGCTCGCCCAAAGAATGCCAAGCATTTCCACTAGTAATTATCTTCATATCCATTCTTCAGGAAACCTGCTAGCTTTCCTTACCACCAGCCAAATGTCTCCAAATTCGACGGAGTTGTGCCCGGACATCAAGCGATCGTTCCTTTCTTGTGCAATTCACTACGGTAGATCGTGGAGCTCTTGACTTCCATGGTAGCTAGACACTGAAAGACCCCATTTGCTGTTAATTCAGCAGCTATTGAGCTTTAGAAGATGCACCGCAGGCAGGGGCGTTGTCCCGGTGCCAAGGCTTTACCAAGTTGACAGACCCTTGCCAGCAGCTACCTTCTGTTTTGTACAAACCATCGCAACTGCCCAATGTAGCAATCGCCTAAATTGGCGTAGCCTATCAGGCTACGCCACAGTAGCGCTGGTTTACGTGAGCAACTTTGCTAGCTATAGATTCTTTGTGAATGTTGCACGTAGCTATACGCTACAGACGCTAGGCATATCATTAGTTGAGTACCTTAGTACTTACAAAAGAAAGGGATGACAGGTTATGCTGCATTATGCCCATAAACTTTCATGTTTCACTTTCTGTTTCAATCAGATTCCACTTCTTATACATCAGCCTGGTTCATAATAAATTATGGTCGAAATAAGCATGACTGTATATACCTAAGAAATGGGTTATAAGCTATAATATGACACCATCCCTAATATCTTTGTCCTATAGACTCAGGCAAATAATGTCATAAAGATATAATTATACAGGGATAGTGTCATGTGTCTTCGCAGCTACATACCCCTTGCTTCTTTCCTTTTTTTGTGCTTCGAGCCTTCTCTATAAGTATTATATCCCCCTTAATTTTGAAGAAATGTTTTTGCACTTGCAGCTATTTACTACAACTATTGTGACTACAGGTGTAGCACTGTTAGAAGATGGTAAGTCTACAACTGACATGGGAGTGGCAGTGGCACTGTTGCATGCAGTGGACATTGTTGATGTGTACAGCAACAGCTGGGGCCCATCAATAGTGGATATACCGTCAACGCTACTGGTAATATGACAAAACAAGCTCTTGAAATTGGAGTGAATAACGTGAGAAAAATGACCGTGCACCATGTGTAGTTACTTGTATGCATTATAATAATTGTAGGGACGGAATGGGAAGGGATCCGTATATGTATGGGCTAATGGAAATGGAGGAGATGAAGATGATTGTGCTGCAGATGGCTATGCTTCCAGTATATACACCATCTCTGTTGGGGCTATTAGAGAGAATGGCAGCTATAGCAATCTTGATGAGCGATGCTCTGCCAAGATGGTTGTAGCTTTTGTGGAAGGAAATGTTAATACCGTAAGAGTAAAAATAACCCACTGGATGTGAAACTGACAAACCCTTGCTGCAGGTAACCACAGATCTAGATGGAAAGTGCACACAAAATTTTGCAGGGACGAGTGCAGCAGCTGCCTTGGTGTCAGGAGCTATTGCTCTGGCCCTGGAGGCCAAGTAAGGGTTTGCCAAAGCTCTAATGGCTATAGCCTGAGACAAACATCTGACTGCTACAATGTTGTGATGGCTAAGATTTACTTTCTTATTTTTTCACCTGTAGCCAAAGTCTGACATGGAGAGATGTCCAGTATCTGATAGCTTACACAGCAAACACTAATCTGGCTGCTGCTTCGAGGCCTCTGACCAGGAATGGAGCTGGTCTGGCAGTGAGTCGTCAGTATGGTTTTGGAGTGATGGACACTGAGGCCATGGTCACCAGAGCCAGACACTGGATAAATGTACCTCCTCAGTTACAGCACCAAATTACCACAGTTTCTCAGTAAGTTAGTGCCATTCCACTGCTCATTCTACTGCTCATAGCACCGCTTAGAATCAAAGAACCACAAGTGTGAGTTGGCCAGCAAAACTATCGCTGGCTCCTTTACGATCAGAGCATCTACACACACTCTAGACGGCACTGGTCAAATTCAACGTCGTACAAAACACCTCCAAATTAGCCACACCAACAAATCATGACTGCTCAACTTACTAGCTATATAAAGGACAAGGGCAGAGTAACTGACGAAATTCTCTTTTTTGTGTGCAAAACCTGGATATGTATGTTGGGGGCAGACATCCCTGAGTAAACTCTAGCTATGTACTACATTCAAGCTTATGGCAACATGCAAGCATAAGCGTGTAGCACACTCCACGCCAACAAATCATTACGGCCCAACTTACTAGCTATATAGCTATGACAGGGGCAGAGTAGTGACGAAATTCTCATTCTTTGTTTTTTGTTGGATACTATGTGTGGGGGCAGACATTCCTGAGTGACCTCTGGACATGTACTAAGTTCAAGCTTTTGGCAACATGCAAGCATACTCGTGCAGCACACTCAATTTTTCCCACAGGAAGCAAACTGAAGGAGAGGTATTTACAGCAACACTGACCTACACAGGATCAATCCAGTACTTGGAGCATGTGGTGACTCAAATATCTGTAGCTATACCAGAGAACTCTTACCAAATCACAAGAGGAAGTTTACAGATTGAACTGACATCACCATCTGGGACACTATCGATTCTCTTACAACCACGAGAAAAGGATAGTCAACCTGGTGAATATGTTGACTGGCCATTCATGTCAGTCATGTTCTGGGGAGAAAATCCAACTGGACAGTGGACTCTGAATATCACAACACGTGATATAACTGGTGTAGCTGTTGTTAGTGATGTAGAGTTTCATTTCTACGGAGTATCTCAAGTGCCAGAGTCAGTGACAAACATTCCTGACCAGTGTCATTCTGATTGCAAAAGAGGGTGTGCTGGAGAGGGCTCCAACCTCTGTGACTCATGTGTCAACCTCCGTAATGCACATACACTGGAGTGTATCAACCAGTGTCTGCCAGGTTACACTGAACGTAGTGGATATTGCTATGATGCAAGTCTACCTACAAAACAGTGCAATTCTCCTCTGAAGAATAAAGATGACTTTGCTCCAGGCCCTCTTTGCTGTGGGTAGGATCGCTATAGGTGTTGCAATTTTACCTACTCTCATTTTTCCTCCACAGCAAATGTGAGTGAGTGTGACACTGACAATGGAGGCTGTATGCAAGTCTGTGTAACAACCACTTCCTTGTCCTACTGTATCTGCGGTGTTTCACAAAGTACATGCTCACCTGGAACCGAAAATACGGAGATGCCACTGACAATTGATTCCTCTGTGGTTCATCTGAAGTGTAGCATAACTATGTTATACATGTGTGCCATGTACGTGTTATGTAATCTTAGCGTATGATGTAATTCTCTGTTCTTTTTTACTTACTGGAACTAAAGATACTACAAATTGCTACATCTATGAGTTGTGATTGGTTTCTTGTTTTTATGTATTCTGCACTATATCTTTCACTGCTTGAAGCGTGACAGATTACTGACAGTATATATACAGTAAATCGTGAGTACTACAAAGAGTGGACTGATGGTTTACCAACCAGTCCACTCACTGCAAACTGTGAGTACACCACAGTATATGGAACCACTTTGGTACTGCAGATATACTGAGAGTTTCTGGTGATGTATATCCTTCAGTAAACTATAAGTATTTTAAAGTAATTTTTCTGTAATTAACAGTATATTTTCAGTTCAACAACAATAGTTTTACAGCCTTAAAATTATAACAAAATAGTTTGTTCTGGAAAGTTATTCAGGTTCTTTCTCCTCAGTTGAAAGGTCCATATTATGCTCTGTGGTGTCTTGATCTTGAACATGGTCTGCATAGTAAGTAACCACATGTAGCTTTATAAAGAATAGTATGAGTTCCTACACACCTTTCTTCCAATCCTTGCTAATTGTCCATTTCGGAGAGTTTTCCGGAGGGTAAGAAGCCGCATCTGGTCCATGTTGTCTTCTTTTCCGCTCGGCTGCATGGTGTTTAACCTTTTGCCGATTTTCATCTGCTCTTTTGTCGAGTACAGCCAGGAAATCATTCAGTTCTGGTAAAAAATAATGTCCAGGCAGCTGAACATGAAAATAGCAAATAAAGGCTCACTTTTGGATCTCCAAGGCAGTGAATGGACTGTGATATTATCTTCTTCATCACTAGACTCAAAACTCATGTATTCTAATGAAAGCTTATCCCACCAACACTGCTCAGATCCCCTAACACATTTTCTGCGTCTGTCAAAAAGCTGTTATCATAATATAATATATATTAAGAAAAATACCAACCAAAAGTATAATTTCACTTACCCGCTGACGTCGAGACCTTGTTTTCCTCTGTTTCTCTTGTGCACTCACTCTTTGTTTGTGCTCCGGTTTACACTCACGGTGATTACGCTTCCGTGACTCAAAATAGCGTTTAATAGCCACTGCAAAAACATGAACACCTAATAAATAAATAATACTCAGGTGGCTGCCATAGCACTAGAGCCTGCCATAGCACTAGAGCCATAGACCACGTACCCAGAGCAATGGGCGGAACCGTACCTAATACAGGATAAAATATCAACTCACAATCTATCTCAGATAATGAATATCCATTTTCTTTATCAGAAAGTGATATCTCATCCCGAAGCTTGGTTTTCACTCTCTTGTTCCATACAGAGTCACCCCTAACCAATACAAAGTAATTAAAGTCATTGTGAAGTTGCCGAGTTACCTTTCAGACAAGTGGAACTGGTCATCAGAATCCATAGCTTGATATACCTTAGCTGTACGAACAAACAACACATGCACACATACTCTGCCAAAAGATGGGTGCATCTTGGCAGCGCACGAGCCGAAAGATGGGAGCATCTTAGCTGTACGAACAAACAACACATGCACACATACTCTGCCAAAAGATGGGTGCATCTTGGCAGCGCACGAGCCGAAAGATGGGAGCATCTTAGCTGTACGAACAAACAACACATGCACACATACTCTGCCAAAAGATGGGTGCATCTTGGCAGCGCACGAGCCGAAAGATGGGAGCATCTTAGCTGTACGAACAAACAACACATGCACACATACTCTGCCAAAAGATGGGTGCATCTTGGCAGCGCACGAGCCGAAAGATGGGAGCATCTTAGCTGTACGAACAAACAACACATGCACACATACTCTGCCAAAAGATGGGTGCATCTTGGCAGCGCACTAGCCGAAAGATGGGTGCATCTTGGCCGTTGAACATGAATACATACTGCGAAAGATGCTACTTTTGCACCACGTAAGCAAACCGGATCCACAAATCGTCTTTTAAAAGACTGGTACCACTTCTTTTAGGAGTCCTAGGTGAAGAGGAAGAGCGGGCAGTTGCCGCCAAAAGTACTTGGGCAGAGAGTACAAAGTTCATATGAGCATGCGCAATTTCACGTGTTGACCTTCCAACCTTCTCGTAATGGAGAGCTCGGATGTCCGGCGGATACGGCGAAAGAATACCCCTGCTGAAAAACGAAAGATGAGGAAAGAAAGACGTAAAAGGAAGCGTTTGGAAAGTGAAGTTTCGGCACAGGCTGTAGCTGATACTTTAAAGCAAGAGCGAGAGCTAAGGACAAAGGCGCAGGTTGAAGTTTGGAAGTACAAGCGCATGTCAAGGTCTTTTTGGGAACGGTGGCAGTGGGAATTACAACAGCGAAAGGAATATCTCCAGGCACAAAAAAAGAATTCGAGGTCATTTCGTAGTGGTTCAGGTATCACTAATACTACAATTCTTGAAATTGATCCTAAACATCTACTTCTGCCGCCCAGTATGCAATCAGTTGATGAGTGTTACATTGGTCGGGGGTCATTTGGCGTAGTTAAGGTCCAACTGTATCGTGGGATTAGTGTTGCAGTTAAAGAAGCTTTGCCAAGAACATTGTTAGCTGATGTACGCCGTGAAGCTTCAATCCTTGCACAATTCGGTCATCCCCACGTACCGTACCTGTTTGGCGTCTGTTTAAGGAGCCGCCCATATTCCATTGTAATGCAATATCATGGTTTGAGTCAGCATTCAATATCTTTTACATTTTCCTCTGCTTTGTATGATAAACAACCTCGAGATGATTGGTTTATACTGATCGTCCAAGTTATTGAAGGTGTGCGCTATTTACACGAGGATGCCAATGTGTTACACAATGACTTTAAATGTGATAACATCATCATTTGTGACTCTTTTAAGAATTCTTCTAGATCATCGCCTCTAGTTCAATTTCAAGCCCTAATCGTTGATTTTGGAAAAGCATGCACTATTGATTGTGCCTACAAATACTCCCTGTCACCTGTTGAGATAGCAGAATATACCAGGCTTTATACACATATGGCACCAGAGGTTATTCAGGGTGTTACTTGTCAAACTAAGAACAGTGACATGTTCTCTGTAGGTGGAGTGCTGCTTGCCATTCTTGATAAGACACATGATAAAGTTGATCATTCATCAGTTTTACATTCAATTGCCAGCAGATGCAGATCAGTTAAATATCTCACAAGGCCACCTGCTAATGAGTTTTGAGCGAACTTACTGAACTGAAATAATATGTAGCTTTTGCAATTCAGTTGTTATACTTACATGTGTAGCTATCACTCACATTTAAATTTGCTGTTACGTTTATCACTGGGTAAATCATCAGTAATCTAGTAAGAAGCAGCCCTTAGCATTTACTTGGCTCGGTAAACTAAGCATTATTGTGCACAGAGAGTATACCCAACAGTAAACCCACAGGAGTTTGACAGTGAGTAAACTCTAAGTATACTCATAGTTGGTCAGAGAATCTACTGTTGTAACAGAAGACAGTAAATTGTCCTACTTCAAGCAGTGTTTTTCATCCTTATCTGTTGAAAGGCAATCACGTACTACAATACTACTGTCTACTTTTCCTCCTTCCTTCATTAGGGGCTTAGGTGAGTTAAATGACGGGCAGACTTTTTGTTATCAGGTGAATTGTGCCCCATATGTCACTTGGTACGTGTGCAAAATATCCGGGATGATGAAGAAGTCATTTATCAGCAATCTCCTGTCCTTTTTGCATATATAGCTACAAGTGGAAAAATCTTTTCTCTGAATGAACAGAGATGTAGGAATGGCAAATCATGATTTTTCCACTTGTTCCACCATTATTTTTTGCCATAACAAATGAAACGATAACGTTAAGAGTGTGAAAGGAGTTCCTGCTCTTTTATGTTGAAGGTGAAGACACTGTGTGACATCAAAGTGCATGAGGATGGGCGTGTGCCTGGAAAAGTCTGTACATTACTTTCGGAGAACAATGAACTCTGCAGTAGATCTGACTGCTTCAATTCACTTTTGGGGCATTAAAATTTATGTTAGCAGCCATGAGTGTTTCCAAAAAAGGTAGTGTGTGCAGGAAGGAATTTAGTTGTCCTTGCTGTTGTGAAGTGGGATGTTACAGTGGTAGATAGGAGAAGACTGGTGGAGAATGTGTGTAGTTAGCTTGAGACTTAGGAACAAGTAGCTACACGGTAATCTTCGCTGCGCATGTCCGACGGTTATTGTTTATATGTGCACATGGTCGCTCCGAATTGACTAGTTCGGGGTATACGCAAGCGGATGGAGGCTAGGAGGCTAAGGGGGTATATACAATAAATACGAGAATAATGAAAAGCACTAAAGTGCAAACCCTCGGCGGTAAACCAGCGAGTTGTAGCATCGCTGTATGCTGGGCCATGCGTCATCGACGGAGCCAGTAACACGAGTCTCACCGTAACACAGGGTAGTTGCATTAGCGGTTAGAGCAATAGCTCAGGTGTTTCAGAGGCTCTCATGCTTTATTCAATCTATCTGCTCTTCTGTGTTTCAATGCTCTCGCCAGACGTTTTATAGATGGGAAGGCAAGGCCGCAACCACAAACTGCTCGCCACCTGAACTATTATGCTACATTGCGAACATACCTTGCTCAGCATGTTTATTGTTTATCCATAGGGAACAGAGATCAAAATTGAATATACAACCAACGTGGCGTAGCGCATGCTCTGGCGATTAATTGACATGACGCGTGCACGCTATATAGCTATAATTGTAGTTAGCCAGCAGGAGAGGGCGCGTGCGTGATCAACCGCGCGTTGGCTTTTTTGCCTGTTTTCACGCCATATCTCTGGAAAATCGCCACATTAATATCAATCTTCTCGTCGTTCACAACCAAATGGTGCCACTCATTTGCCGCCTCGTAGCCTGTAGTGCTAGAACTCGTGCGGACAGACGGACAGACAGACAGAACGACTACTGTAACCCTCGCTGCGCATGCGCGCCGAGGGTTAATTAGAGAGTCGGTACACTCTCTATATAGGGATGACGCGGGTGAAAATCTCACGTGATCCGCGTACAAAACGACGGTGAGAATCACTCCCTAGGCCTTCAGAACATACTAGCAATAGTCTACGGGCCCATATCTACCTATACATGCTCCCAAAGACCTCATACGCACCTTCAGCCGTCCACGCGAGAATCTCATACGCGATTTCTTTAGACCCGCTTTCTCCTTACTGGAACAAGTTGAAGCGCTGATTTTTTCACTGAACGTCTCAAATTTCGCCGGAGGTGTGCACGGATATCAAGCGATCGTTTCTTTCTTGCCGCTAGTCACTACGGTAGATCATGGAGCTCTTCCATGGTCGACACTGAACAACGCCATTTGCTGCTAACTCAGTATCAGTGAGCCGCGCGCATGCGCCAGGCAGGGGCGTTGTCCAATGCGCTTGCGCGCGAGCGTATTACCAGGCGGGTTGGCAGACCTGCAGAGGAACTCTCAGCCTCCAGTACCTTCTGTAAGTAAGTGTGCATATTTCCAACTGGCTAGTTTGCTGTTGATTTGCACGAAGAGCAACTTGCCAGAGTCTGCGCGGTGTTACGCGAGCCTCGCGGGGCGCTCAGACAAATGAGCCTTCATTGTTTGTCCCCCCCAGGTTGTAGCCTGATTACCAAAGCCTGCCCATGAAACCACAACCATGTGCAATAATCTAATTACATCCTTGTTGACGACAATACATGAGGTGAATGCCCTGCCTCAGGCACTAGCAGCCCCATTAGCTACTACTACAGTTACAATTTGTCTATATGGTAGCCTATCTACAACATACCCATGAACATCAGAGTGACTGTAACAATGAAAAGCACTAAAGTGAAAACCCTCGACGAACTGCTTCATATTGCCAGATTGCGCTTTACGCTTAGGCATGGCCGCATCCACAAACTGCTCGTCTAACGTGAACTGCTGTGCTACATTGCGGACATACCTTATTATCCGTCGAGAACAGAGATCAACAATGACTGAGGAGAGAAACTCAAAAACCGCCAAGGTCAACTAAAATAACCACGCGGAATCTAGCACATGCGCATACTCCAGCAAACGACATACGCGCGTGCGCGATGGATCGCTCGCGTCTGATGCTAGCTCCGGCAAAACGAGACACCCACATACGCGCGTGCGCCATGAATCGCTCGCGTAAGCTTTTTCGCTTGTTTTCACGCCATATCTCTGGAACGCAGTCGTTTCATCGCCACATTCATATCAATCTTCTCGTCGTTCACAACCAGTTGGTGCCACTCATTGGCCGCCTCGTAGCCTGTAGTGCTGGAACTCGCGCGGACAGACGGACAGACAGACAGAACGACTACTGTAACCCTCGCTGCGCATGCGCGCCGAGGGTTAATAAATGCAGTGTTGTCGTAAGCTGTTAAAAATAGTGGAAACAAGTGGAAAAACCAAAAAGGAGAAACAAGGGGTCATTACACAGCAAAGATGCACAAAGCTACATGACACCATCCCTATATCTTTGTTTTATAAGCAAAATTATTTTAATACCGAACAAATAATATATAGGGATGGTGTCATGTAGCTTTGTGCAACTTTGCTGTCTAGTGACCCCTTGTTTCTTCCTTTTTGGTGCTTCAAGCCATCCCTATATCCCCGTTTCATTTTGAAGAAATGATTTTTCCGCTTGTAATTATAGCGATAGTATGAAAGGAAGGGAGACATGTTAGGGATGGGATGGGGTACATGAAGCATATTGTTGTGACCTGTATGTAGTCTTGACATACTGTAATGGTGACTTTACCTACGCAACAATATAGGGATGGTGTGATGGGGTCGGGGGTGTCAGCGTGCTCACATCTGTTTGTACACCATGCTTCATGTACCCCATTCCACCCCTATCTTGTCTCCCTTCTTTTTATGTATACCATCCCTATATTAATTCCTCTTTTCATTTGCAGGATATTTCTTATTTACCTGTTATTGTACACTTTCTCCTCTCACACTCTGGACATTCCCAACTCCAATCTTGTGCGCATGTGCGGGTGATTTATATGCATGAGATGACGATGACAATGAGTGAAATAATACGCATGCGGGATAAACATGAGTGATATAATATAATGTACTAGGACGTACACTAGAAAGTACTTGGTCTATTACACTACCCCTCCTCCCCAGAAGTTCACCCCAAACTATTATTAGATGATCCATAAATCGGTTGGGGTCTCACCACTCACCGTAGGCTGCGATCTCTCTCTTGAGATCTTCCTGCAATTGCCTGGGAAGCCCTGCCACCAGTCTTGAGCCTTCGTCTGGATTGGTTGCCGTTATCTTCTCTTGGGGATCCTCTTGTACATTGCCAGGCACTTGAGTTTGGGGCTGGCATTGGGTTCTGAGTCTGGTGGCCTGGGATTAAATGGTATTTCTTGTGGGGTCGCTGTGGCCCCGTCATGGTCGTCACTGTGAACATCATCTCGGTCTGGTATAATACATCTGCAGTATCTTCGGAGTCCACAGACTCAGTGACTTCATTTGCTGGCTGAATGACATCTTCTTGTAAGTCATCTTCTGATTCATGGACATCCACAGTCTCCCCACAACTCGTGACTGTCTGATGCGTTGACTGTATCAAGAGTGTTTCTTTGTCTCTGGTCTTGTTGATTTCTCGGGCCCTCTGTGAGCAACTTATCCACCGATATATTGGAGGTCTTCCGGGCCGCTTACTTTTGACCCATACAAATAATTCCCTGCCGGAAACCCACAGAGCCGCCAGTTTCAGAGCCGCCAGTTACAGAGCCGCCAGTTACAGAGCCGCCAGTCGCAGAGTCGCCAGTTGCAGAGCCGCCAGTTACAGAGCCGCCAGTTGCAGAGCCGCCAGTTGCAGAGCTGCCAGTAGGAGAGCCACCAGTTGCAGTTGCAGAGCCACCAGTTTCAGAGCCGCCAGTTGCAGGGCCGCCATTTGCAGAGCTGCCAGCCGCCACTTGCAGAGCCGCTAGTTGCAGAGCCACCAGTTGCAGAGCCACCAGTTGCAGAGCTGCCAGTTACAGAGCCGCCAGTTGCAGTACCGCCAGTTGCAGAGCCGGCAGTTGCAGAGCTGTCAGTTACAGAGCTGCCAGTTACAGAGCTGCCAGTCAGAGCTGTCAGTTACAGAGCCACCAGTTGCGGAGCTGCCAGTTACAGAGCTGCCAGTTACAGAGCCGCCAGTTGCAGAGCCATCAGTTGCAGAGTCGCCAGTTGCAGAGCTGTCAGTTACAGAGCTGGCAGTTACAGAGCTGCCAGTCAGAGCTGTCAGTTACAGAGCCACCAGTTACAGAGCCGCCAGTTGCAGAACTGCAGTTACAGAGCCTCCAGTTCCAGTTGCAGAGCCACCAGTTGCAGCGTCAGAGCCAGCACCGGTGTCGCCTGATGTAGAGGCAGTGGCAGGTCCAGTGCCAGTGCTGCGACCCCCACTGCTACTTCCAACTTGACCACCTCCTCGATCCTGTGATTGGTCGTGAATTTGGCAGTTGGTCGACTTATGGTGAAGGAGATCGAGTGTTCATGGTGTGGACATCTTCTGTCGCCCCCTTGGGAAGAGAGGGATGGACCTCCTCCGTCTCCTGCATGTATGGTTATTCTATGTTATGCCATCACTAGCGTGCTGTAAGTGTGACTTATCTCGAATGTTCTGTGTGTGCTCCACGTTGTCACTGGATATACCGTAGTAGCTACAGTAACCTTTTGTTGTATCGTGGGAATCGTATGATCAAGTTGTGAAACCTAGCACTGTGCTCAGTTTCCACTTTGGCTGTGGTGGTGGTACTTCTGGACTTGGTTCTTCTTGGACTTGGTTCTTGTTGTTATTGGCTGATATCTGTGAACCTGTGACAGGTGCTCCTCAAGAGAGAGGCAAAACAAAGACAGATCAGACATTCTCTACCTCTTGAGTACTTTTGCACTCACACTGACCGATTCATCCAGCGCGGAGGTGTGGCACGCCGTTTGTCACAAAATTCTAGCAACTCATATCCAGTGTTCTAGTTTCCGGTATTATAATAGCGTCGAGGCGTCGCCATAATCCCGGATCACGTTTTGCATCCATGTTCCTTATTCCTGTAGCACACTTTTCTTATAATCCCGGATGTTATAAATAAACTGCCTTGGAACTGCGTATTTTTTGGCATTCTAGGAGCGTCGAGGACAAATTCGACTAATCCGGGGCTCTATGCCGCTGAATGGAAGATAGTGACCGAGATAGTGACAGGCAGCGAGTAAAAATGTTGAAATCATTTCGGATAAAAAAGGCGCGTATTCCAGACGCATGCGCAGTACCACGACTTATGGGCCCCCGTTCGGACCACTAAATAGGTTTGCTCGCTCCCGCTCGCCAGAAATAAAACGCCCGCGCTGCCCTGCGCAGCTTGTCTAGTTAGGATGTTTCTTTCACTTCAAGTGCTCTGTATATTGGCTTTTGCAGCAATACGAACGACATGTGAGAAAAATATAGCTAACTGCAAATTACTCTTCCACATCTCTGTTCTCTCTTTCCCAGGTTTTGAATGCGGGATTAACATAACTGGTTATTCCGCTGAACTCACACCCTTGTCAGTGGATGTGCCATCTGGAAGCTCTGTTACTCTCACGTGTCGTACAACACCACTAGTTACCTTTCCTCAGTGGTACATTGATGATGAGGCGTTCACAGCAGATCGTCTTCCGGTGGACTTTACTGCTAATGAATCAAGCATTCGCTTTGCAGCTGAAGATGACGTGGAGATATTTTGTTTTTTTAGAGTAATATTGGGTGGATCAGTCGTCAATATATGCAGCAAACCTTCTTCTATTGCTGTAGAAGGCCCTCGTGGTTAGTCAGAGCATCTGTTTGAGAGAGATGTATAATAGTCTGTCTGCGCAGGCAGTTGTGCCAAGTTTGATCATATGCACCTTACAAATAATAATATACAGCCACTACTGTGTACAAAAGTGCAAAAATAATCCCTCGTAGCTATAGTAGACAGACCCCATGGAGTGATGCCCTTTTTGGCACATTAATTTCCTCTTACACACAAACTCTGGGCACCACTGCATCAGTCAAGACTTCTTTGTTATATTCTTTGCCTCCCTCTATATGGGGTGGAAGGGCACCCGGTACGTCGCGGCCAGCAAGCACCGATGGAAGGTGCCTTTGACTCCACTCTTACTTATAAGCATATTTCAACAATTAGCTGTCACAAGAGAATGCACATCCTGTGCCAAAACCACTACTTATTATTATACAATACAGCTAGTAGTAGCTACAACTAGTGGGAAATTTCAGTAGTAATGGGGTTATGAATGACTCTTTATCTCGGTGTAGGAATCCTTTTATGTGCATCCCTCTTCATTTACTATATAATTACTTGATCAATTATTTGTGTGCATTTCCTTCATTAATGTTTTGGGGCAGGTAGTATGTTATCACTATTACTATTTTTCTGTTTGTAGGTCCAACTGATTATGCTTCATGCAATGATGTGAAGGTATCATTCTTCTCAAATGCTAACAACACGTTGACTATATATATTGATGGCATTAAAGAACACACGGATGACTGCAGTGTTTCTGTTCTTTTGACAGACTGTGCTCATTCTGAGAATCGTGCCGAAATGTCAGAACCGGTCAATGCTGAAAATGGTTTAGCGACTATCACAACCGATATTAGAAAATTCTCTGAGAAGAGTATCAGCGTTGACGTTTCAGCAGAGAGTTGCAATCTTCCCTGTGAACCCCCTCATAATTACTACTTCACTGCTATAAAACCAACTGGTTAGCCTCACAGTTTTAGCTCAGTATAGCTAATATTGCTATATATGTTGCAGGCAAAAGGCACGTTCCAAATGGTAGTTACAACGGGACTCTGATTGCTGATGCATTTAGTGAGGCGGCTATTGACTGCAACTTCAGAGGAAATGTACTTGAGTACACAATTTGTGTACAATCAGGAGGATCAATTGACTGCTTTGATAATCCATGTCGTTAGCGATAAAGTTTTCCCAGCAAAGTGCTCTGGCAGTAGTAGCAATGCCATTGAAGTTGACAAAGCTGGAAATGGAACAATTGTCTCAATATTCTGCCCTAAGAGGAATTGTGGAGACCTTCATTATAGCAGTGTGGCATTTAACTTTGTAATATGTAAGTCAATGCTTTTTAAAACCCAGATGTTTCCACACTTAACATAATTATATTCAGTGACATGTGATGAGAATGCTGAGTTCAAAGGAGGGGAATGTATATGCAATGGGAATTACACTGGAGATGGAATAACTTGTACACGTAAGTCTGATTTACCTGATAGACGGGTAGCTATAATGGAACATCGGTGAGCCAAAAAATACAACCACTGCTCTGTCATGGAGCCAACACCCTTAATATTATAGCTCCTTGACATCAACGCACTAGACATAATTCAGGCTCTACTCTTTTGACGCATTGTTTCAGTTTACTGTACTTATCCTATTGCTTCAGGACATTAGCCATGACAGCTTACCCATGCCACCCTTGTGCGTGGCAGTAATCCACCCTTCCCAACTCCATCACACAATTCTGCACATAGCAAAGTAGCATCGTTCACATGCTACAATCTGCAAATCAGATTTTTTTGGGGCTAATTTCCCCAAATAAAAAATTAGGGGATGTGTTGTGGATATTTCTTTTCTTGTAGCTGATCGTACTTTGACACAGGACAAAATGTACAAACATCATTTGTAACAGTACCACTCTATGGACCGCACGTGAATTTATTCTTTGTAACCATTTAGACTTATCGTGATTACCTTGTTACAGCCTCTGAGAATGGACGAATAAATCATGGCTCTACAATTGGAAGCCATGTGATTGTCGTTTTATTTGGCTTCTCACTTTCATTGTGGGCTATTGGACTCTGAGGAAAAGGTAGAAGCTAAATGGAAATATATGGAGCTGTATATTATGCAAAGTCATATTTATTTTTTTCAGTTCATGAAGTGTCATAAATGGACAGGCAAAGATACAAACCCTCATTATAGTGTGTGAATCATCTTTACTACAGTTATTGAGAAGCACTAAAGTGCAAACCCTCAGTGCAAGGAGCCCGTTAGCATTAATGTCCCAATACGCATGTGCAGAAAGCAGCACCACGCGCCAGTGACAGAGCCAGTTTCTCGCTGCTGCATCAGTTGATAGCGTTTTGGAGCAATGCTGGACTAGATACGCATCCCCCGAGTAACGGCAAGGTGCGATGCATGCAGCAGTCATTTTGTGAAAATCGTGGCCAAGCTTCCATCGTTCTGAAGCTACTGGTATCGTTCAAAGGCTGCCTCGTAGCGTGTAGTGCCAGAATGTTCGCGACACACCCAAACATTCACTTATATGTATATTTCAGCAATCAGCTGTCACAAGATTCTGTGCCAAAACCACTACTTTATTCATATTATTGAAAGCACTTGAAAGTGCATAACCCTCGCCACTGTTGATTATGGATGTTCAATAGTTGGCTGTCTCAGAGAAGATCAGAGACTGCTCTTCCTTTAATACAGCTGTATTCGAACCATCAATACAGACAGACCAACCAAATCTTTTCCACACGCGCAAAGCATAGCATCTGAGGACAGTGATTGTCCGTGATGACAGCATCTAAGTACAGCGATCGTCCACGATGATTTCTATTCTCTCGGCAGCCATCGGTTTCACCAGCTTCCCCGGCCTTCTCCGTTCCAGAATCTTAGTTTACCATTCATGCCTCCTACTTGATAATAATTATGTCCACGTTTCACGCTCAGAGTTGCCGCGGTTAGAGAGAAAACCGGTGGACAGACGGACGGACATACGGACACACACTCACACACACACACCATTTT
Source organism: Geodia barretti (assembly GCA_030341885.1). Taxonomy (NCBI): domain Eukaryota; kingdom Metazoa; phylum Porifera; class Demospongiae; order Tetractinellida; family Geodiidae; genus Geodia; species Geodia barretti. The sequence goes on along the minus strand of CASHTH010002780.1, from coordinate 24,670 downwards.
TACACTTGTGAGTATCACTGGAGTAAAATACATCACCACAGGACCCTAGAGTAACAAACCCACTTCCCCCTTAGGAAATTCCATACCATGACATCGCAACTCCCTATAAATACCCCATTGTGCATTAGTAGAACCATAGGGATTGCAAGTCTCCCAGAGAGCTGATTGTAACTACTTCAATACAGTACTGTAATGTGTAAAAGAGTCTGTGACATTGGATGTGTGGGGAGAGTTGGCTAGCCATAAAAGATCCTTAACCCACCGTCCCCAGTTCTCAAGGCTGGGCATCCATGTCCTAATGTTGTACTTGTATACGTAGAGCACACACGCATACTGTTTCGCTCTTCATGTTCCCTCTACTTAGGTGCCCTTACAAATATATGATATATAATATAGCACAGAAACCATGAATGAAACTTGGCACAGACAATGAATCAAAAAATCACACTTGGCACTAACAATGAATACGGAATCACACTACTTGGCACAAACAATGAATCAAGGAATCACACTTGGCACACAAAAGATGCAAACTGCTAGTGCAGTGAGACACACACAATTCAGTCACAAGAGTATGCACATTCTGTGCCAACCACTACAATATGCTAGACTAACCAGCACTAGAAAGCTGTTAGTTACAAGACAGAGAGAAGGTCGAGAGAAGAAAAGGTGATTGATACTCTTGTGACTGAATTGTGTGCTTTTCATTATAACTGTAGTAAAAATAATCACACACAATAAAGAGGGTCAAATATTGGTATCTTTGCCTGTCCATTTATGACACTTCATAAACTGAAAAAAATTATGACTTTGCATAGTATACAGCTCCATATATTTATACAAGTGGAAAAATCATTTCTTCAAAATGAAAGGGGGATATAGGGATGGCTTGAAGCACCAAAAAGGAAGAAACAAGGGGTCATTACACAGCAAAGTTGCACAAAGCTACATGACACCATCCCTATATCTTTGTTCGATATTAACCCTTAGCAAGCCACGGGCATGTATATGCCCAGAGCCTCCATAAGTCCATAAGAATGTATTATTATGTCTATAATACTAGGCGTTAATATAATTATTATACATCAATTTCTGCTTATTTAAGGAGATACCCATGGTGTCCAAAGGGTTAAACTTTGCTTATAAACAATAAAACAAAGATATAGGGATGGTGTCATGTAGCTTTGTGCAACTTTGCTGTGTAATGACCCCTTGTTTCTTCCTTTTTGGTGCTTCAAGCCATCCCTATATCCCCCTTTCATTTTGAAGAAATGATTTTTCCACTTGTTTCCACTATTTTTTTAACAGCTTATGACAACACTACATTTATTGTTATAGTCACTCTGATGTTCATGGGTATGTTGTAGATAGGCTACCATAGACAAATTGTAACTGTTGAAAGTAGTAGCTATAATGGTGCCTGAAGCAGGGGCTAGATACCGCATTCACCTCATGTATTGTCTTCAACAAGGATGTAATTAGATTATTGCACATGGTTGTGGTTTCATGGGCAGGCTTTGGTAATCAGGCTACAACCTGGGGGGACAAACAATGAAGGCCCGTTTGACTGAGTGCCCCGCGAGGCTCGCGTAACACAGCGTAGACTCTGGCAAGTTGCTCTTCGTGCAAATCAACAGCAAGCTAGCCAGTTGGAAATGTGCACACTTACTTACAGAAGGTACTGGAGGTTGAGAGTTTCTCTGCAGGTCTGCCAACTCGCCTGGTAATACGCTCGCAAGCGCATTGGACAACGCCCCTGCCTCGCGCATGCGCGAGGCTCACCGATGCTGAGTAAGCAGCAAATGGCGTTGTTCAGTGTCGACCAAGGAAGAGCTCCATGATCTACCGTAGTGACTAGCGGCAAGAAAGAAACGATCGCTTGATGTCCGTGCACACCTCCGGCGAAATTGGAGACCTTCAGTGAAAAAATCAGTGCTTGAACTGGTACTGGTAAGGAGATAGCGGGTTTAAAGAAGAAGAAGAAGAAGAAGAAGAAGAAGAAGATGAAGAATATGATGACACGAAAATCGTGAAATCGCGTATGAGCGAATTCTCCCGTGGACGACTGGAGGTGCGTATGAGGTCTTGGGGGACATGTATAGGTAGATATGGGCCCGTAGACTATTGCTAGTATGTTTTGAAGGCCTAGGGAGTGATTCTCACCGAGTTTTTAGTCGTTTTGTACGCGGATCACGTGAGATTTCACCCGTGTCATCCCTATATAGAGAGTCTACCGCCTCTCTAATTAGCTTCTCCTTTTTCCTCAGAGTGTCAATATAGCCACACCGGCAATGAAGTGAGAGCCACATAACGAAGACGCAAAATCGCAAGGCATCCACATCGTAGAGCCGTGTCCATTCTCAGAGGCTGTGAACACAGAAAATATTCTCCCTTTATATTATTGGGATGACCCTTTCACACGATACCGCCATAGTCCAAACCCACCCCATTGGGCAGTGAGGGTGGGCAGTACTTCATAGAGTCACATCGCATTAAAGGATGTTTAATGACAATTAGACAGAGTGTATGGTGTAGGGACAACTAGGCATATTGGTGTAAGGGTAGTAGTGGCAGCCCATTGAATGAGGCATATCCCAAAGTACAACGAGGCATGCGCATAGCATCAGCAGCATTTGGCCAGACAGCAGCGTCTATCTATCTGCGTGACAACGAAGCAGGCTAGCAGCAGCAGCCCCTGTCCTCGGCAGCCAGCAAGCGTGGCACACAAGCAAGCAACAAGCATCAGCTCTATTCCTTCCCCGCTGTCTTCTGTGTCGTCTTTGGCAATCCTACCTAAGATGATGTGGCTTCGTGTATAAGGGTCATCCGTAGGCAGAGAATTCGCCATGATGGCTGGGTGCCGCCCCAATGCTCCACTCTAATAATATCATTCTTGTTAATGTCTGTGCGACAGTATGACCAGCTATACGAAAGAACTATCCTCACGTAGCAGTCATGGCTAATGCCCTGAGCAATAGGATACGGACAGTACTGAAACATGCGTCAATGTAGAGCCTGAATATGTGTGTGTCGATGCCAAGAGCCATTAAGGGTGTGGCTCAATGAACAGAGCAGACGGTTGTATATTTGCTCACCGATGTGCTAGTACAGTTACCATCTATCAGGTAAATCAGACTCCGTGTACAAGATATTCCACGTAAAAAACAGGGGGTCCGGGGGGAGGGAGGGGGAAGGAACGCAAGGGGGGGGGGGGGGTAATAGGGGAGGGGAGGGGAATTCCCATTGCATTCCCCTCCTTGCACTCAGCATTCCTCATTACATGTCACTGATAATTATAATTATGTTAGTGTGGAAACATCTGGGGTTTAAAAAGCATTGACTACATATTAAGTACAACAAAGTTGATGCCACACCTGCTATACTAAAGGTCTCCACAATCATCTTAGCGCAGAATATTGAGACAATTGTTCATTTTCAGCTTTGTCACTTCAATGGCGTTGCAAAGCACTTTGCTAGGAAAACTTTTTCACCATGACATGGGTTATCAAAGCAGTCAATTGATCCTCCTGATTGTACACAAATGGTGTACTGAAGTACATCATTTTTAATCTGCAGTTGCAGTCAATAGCCGCCTCACTAAATGGATCAGCAATCAGAGTCCCTTTGTAGCTACCATTTGGAATGTGCTTTTTGCCTGCAGCATACATTAACAATAATAGCTATACCGAGCTAAAACTGTGAGGCTTGTTGGTTTTGTAGAATTAAGTAGTAATTATTGGGGGTTTCACAGGGAAGATTGCAACTCTCTGAAACGTTATGTTATTAACATAACATGACTTTCAACAACGATGCACAAGCATAGAAAGGAAGTTGTGGCATACCTGCTGGGTCAGTGAAGGTTTACACCTTTCGGTGTTGTGGTGAGCACTAGAATGTGCCATGGTTTACTCTACACCCTAAGAGTGTTTGTAAACGTCTATATACTAAGTGTATAATATACCTCAGAGGTGCTCCAATACACCCTGCCAGTTTTGGTACAGAAAATGGGGTGTTAGATAACACCTCCACTATCTGATATATCATTATCGCCACGAACATCAGCAGTTCGTCCTACAAGCTCATTTTTGTTATCCTCTTTGCCAGTTACTTCCATTACTGTTGGAAACAGATTATCAACAGTATTAGGCCGCAATAACCATTTTAGCTCTAAAAAATCCTCAACTATTTCCCCCTCCTCAACATTAATATATCACACATTCAACCCAAGTTGCTCTTGTGTCACTGTGTCAGTGGACTCATCAGCTAATTAATGTCCAAGGGGGGGGATCTCTAACCCGTTTTAGAAGAGCAGGCTTCAAAACCTTTTGGTGAAAGTCCGCTTACTTATAGTAACCCCACTACAAGGCATCCTATTGAGAACTGTTGAAGCAGGGTCAGCAGACCTGGAAAATTCCATAAATTCGTCACAGCTTGTAAAAGGCATCTTATGCTTGCTAATAACAAATGCCAGCTTGCTTCAAAAAGCCCCAAGCCGGATGGCGCTGCAATGTGTGCGTGTAATGGGACGTCACGTTTTATAGTAATTGAGCTAGCTAGAGCAGCAAGCGATCGACAAGGCTGTTGAATCTGTTGGTTTGCAGTCACTCAGCGCCATGTAATAAGCACGTTTATGTAAATGGAAAGGACGTTTTTGTGAGTCTTCCTACCAGTTACTTTATAGCAAGTCTTGCAAGGGTCTACCAGCTTTTGAGTCAAGCAGGCTTGCTCCGCAAGCTCTGCAATGTATGCGCGCACGCGTTAGTATTATAGCGCACAATGATTATTCATCACAGTTGGGTGTAAAGTGGTTGCTGAAATTCCTTGGCCGGGGACGCATTATTATAGTTACCATCCCTTCAGCATGCGTTTACGCGTGCGCATATTATTTTGAGAAGTGTCGAAGTGCTGACTGACCACTTCTGAGGATGTGTGGGTGGTTTGTATATACCGCGCCGTGCAGCCCGCCTACGGACCAAAGGTCACAATTGTGCGAGTTTCGTAGACGTTTACCCCGTTCGGACCACTAGCTGGGTTAGCTCGCTCCTGCTCGCTACCCTCGCACTGCCCGGCGGCGACAGGATGTTTTTTTCACTTCAAGTGCTCTGTTTATTGGCTTTTGCAGCAATACGGACGACATGTGAGAAAAGTATAGCTAACTGCATTTGGAAAGTGGAAATAAATTACTCATCTACATCTCTGCTCTCTCTTTCCCAGGTTTTGAATGCGGGATTAATGTAACTGGTTATTCCGCTGAACTCACACCCGCGTCAGTGCATGTGCCATCTGGAAGCTCTGTTACTCTCACGTGTCGTACGACACCACTAGTTACCTTTCCTCAGTGGCACATTGATGATGAGGCGTTCACAGCAGATCGTCTTTCGGTGGACTTTACTGCTAATGAATCAAGCATTCGATTTGCAGCTGAAGATGACGTGGAGATATTTTGTTTTTTTAGATTAATATTAGGTGGATCGGTCGTCAATATATGCAGCAAATCTTCTTCTATTGCTGTAGATGGCCCTCGTGGTTAGTCAGAGCATCTGTTTGAGAGAAATGTATAATCTTTCTGCACAAGCAGTTTGCATTGTTTGTGCCAAGTGTGATTACATAGCTACACCTTACAAATACAGCCACTAACCTGTACAAAAGTGAATCCCTTAGATACTATAGATCACATGGAGTAATGCCCATTTTGGGGACATTAATTTCCTCTTACACACAACCTCTGGGTATCACTGCATCAGTCAGGACTTCTCTGTTTACAATCTTTGCCTCCCTTGGAATGGCACCCTGTATGTTTTTAGAGTAATATTGGGTGGATCTGTCGTCAATATAATTTGCAGCAAACCTGCTGTAGAAGGCCCTCGTGGTTAGTTAGAGCATCTGTTTGAGAGAGATGTATAGTAATTTCTGCACAAGCAGTTTGCATTGTGTGTGCCAAGTTTGATTATATGCACCTTACAAATACAGCCACTACTGTGTACAAAAGTGAAAAAATAATCCTTCGTAGCTTAGTAAGCACATTGAGTAATGCCCTTTTTGGGACATTAATTTCCTCTTACACACAACCTCTGGGTATCACTGCATCAGTCAGGACTTCTCTGTTTACAATCTTTGCCTCCCTTGGAATGGCACCCTGTGTGTTTTTAGAGTAATATTGGGTGGATCTGTCGTCAATATAATTTGCAGCAAACCTGCTGTAGAAGGCCCTCGTGGTTAGTTAGAGCATCTGTTTGAGAGAGATGTATAGTATTTCTGCACAAGCAGTTTGCATTGTGTGTGCCAAGTTTGTATGCACCTTACAAATACAGCCACTACTGTGTACAAAAGTGAAAAAATAATCCTTCGTAGCTTAGTAAGCACATTGAGTAATGCCCTTTTTGGGACATTAATTTTCTCTCACGCACAACTTCTGGGCATCACCGCATTAGCCAAGACTTCTCTGTTTTTAATCTTTGCCTTCCTTATATGGGGTGGAAGCCCTGTACGTCGTGGCCAGCAAGCACAGATAGAAGGTACCCTCGACTCCATTGCACCATTGAACGTGACTTGGCTATTAGCTACAGCTAGTATGAAATTTTGGTAGTAATGGGATTATGAATGACTCTCTATCTCGGTGTATGAAACTTTTTATGTGCATCCCTCTTCATATTGCTATATACACTTGATCAGATCAAACAATTTATGTGCATTTCCTTCTTTTATGTTCTGGGGCAAGTAGCTAGTAGCTAGTATGTAGCTAATCACTATTACTATTACTATTTTTCTGATTATGCTTCATGCAATGATGTGAAGGTATCATTCTTCTCGAATGCTGACGACATGTTGACTATATATATTGACGGCGTTCAAAGAAACACCGATGACTGCAAAGTTTCTGTTCTCTTGACAGACTGTACTGATTCTGATAATCGTGCCGAAATGTCAGAACCGGTCAATGCTGAAAATGGTTTAGTGACTATCACAACTGATATTCGAAAATTCTCTGGGAAGAGTATCAGCGTCGACATTTCAGCAGAGAGTTGCAATCTTCCCTGTGAAACCTCCCATAATTACTACTTCACTGCTATAAAACCAACAGGTTAGCCTCACAGTTTTAGCTCAGTATAGCTAATATTATATGCTGCAGGCAAAAGGCACATTCCAAATGGTAGTTACAGCGGGACTCTGATTGCTGATGCATTTAGTGAGGCGGCTATTGACTGCAACTTCAGAGGAAATGTACTTGAGTACACCATTTGTGTACAATCAGGAGGATCAATTGACTGCTTTGATAATCCATGTCTTAGCGATAAAGTTTTCCCAGCAAAGTGCTTTGGCAGTAGTAGCAATGCCATTGAAGTTGACAAAGCTGGAAATGGAACAATTGTCTCAATATTCTGCCCTAAGAGGAATTGTGGAGACCTTTATTATAGCAGTGTGGCATTTAACTTTGTAATATGTAAGTCAATGCTTTTTAAATCAGGTGTTTCCACACTTAACATAATTATAATTATTCAGTGACATGTGATGAGAATGCTGAATTCAAAGGAGGGGAATGTATATGCAATGGGAATTACACTGGAGATGGAATAACTTGTACACGTGAGTCTGATTTACCTGATAGACGGGCAGCTATAATAGAACATATGTGAGCCAACCACTACTCTGTCAAGGAGCCAACACCCTAAATATATAGCTCCTTGACATCAACGCACTAGACATAATTCAGGCTCTACTCTTTTGACGCATTGTTTCAGTTTACTGTACTTATCCTATTGCTTCAGGACATTAGCCATGACAGCTTACCCATGCCACCCTTGTGCGTGGCAGTAATCCACCCTTCCCAACTCCATCACACAATTCTGCACATAGCAAAGTAGCATAGTTCACATGCTACAATCTGCAAATCAGATTTTATTGGGGCTAATTTCCCCAAATAGAAAATGAGGGGATGTGTTGTGGATGTATCTTTTCTTGTAGCTGATCGTACTTTGACACAGGACAAAATGTACAAACATCATTTGTAACAGTACCACTCTATGGACCTCACGTGAATTTATTCTTTGTAACCATTTAGACTTATCGTGATTACCTTGTTACAGCCTCTCTAATAAATCATGGCTCTACACTTGGAAGCCATGTGATTGTCGTCTTATTTGGCTTCTTACTTTCATTGTGGGCTATTGGACTCTGAGGAAAAGGTAGAAGCTAAATGGAATATAATATTATGGAGCTGTATATTATGCAAAGTCATATTTTTTTCAGTTCATGAAGTGTCATAAATGGACAGGGAAAGATACAATTTTTGGCCCTCATTATAGTGTATGAATCATCATTTTTACTACATGTCACTAAAGTGCAAACACTCGGTGCAAGGAGCCCGTTAGCGTCGATGTCCCTATACGTATGTGCAGAAAGCAGCACCACACATGCGCACTTGTGACAGAGCCAGTTTCTCGCTAGCTGCAGCAGTGGGTAGCATTTTGGGGCAACACTGGATGCTGGACTAGATACCCATCCACTGAGTAACTTCATCTCCCACGGTGTGCTGAACTGTTAGTCTTGGTACTAGCCCATCTCCTATAGAAGGGAGAGAGGGTCTGGTCAACTGCCCTAGTATAGACACCCTAGACACCTGGGGGTATATAGAAGTGGCTGATAGTGTAAACATTGTGTAGGAGTCCCACAAGCTATGCTACATTTGTGTGTAGGAGGTTGTGGTAAGTTAGGCAATACCAACAGTACTACTGTTCACAGCCACTTGACATCTCAAGGTGTCTAGAACATATTGTACTATGGCAGTTGACCAGACCCTCTCCTCTCTCATTTCTGAGAGAGGCTGGTAGCTACCGAGACTACTGAATGGCGAGAGTCAGTGCACCAGTCGTTTTGAGAAAATGGCCTTTTATATTACATGCTTCCATCGTTCTGAAGCTACTGGTATCGTTCAAAGGCCGCCTCGTAGCCTGTAGTGCCAGAATAATCATAACACGCACACACACACACACCATTTTTACACTTGTGAGTATAACTGGAGTAAAATACATCCTCAGTACCATAGAGTAACAAACCCACTTCATCCTTAGGAAATTCCACACCTATGACTCCATAACTCCCTGTAAATACCCCACAGTGCATTAGTGATTGCAAGTCATGTGATTGTAACTACCTCAGTACAGAACTGCAAATGTGTAGATTTTACATAAGAGTCTGTGACATTGGATGCGTGGGGAGAGTTGGCTAGCCGCAAAAGATCTTTAACCCACCGTCACCAGTTCTCAAGGCTGGGCATCCATGTCCTGCTCTTGTGTTTGTATGAGTGAGACTGTGTAATTACAATGTGATAGGCACAAGTGCAAAACAATTAAGCAGAAGTGGGTACCCTGGTCCATCTAAAAATACATGTAATTTTGACCACTGAGCTGCCGCGTGTAGTGAAGTTGACAAAAGTCTCCCAGCCCCTGGTCTTATTGTGTTTGTGTTTGGTCACTTCCCTTTCTCTCCTTTTCCCTTCCTTTCCCCTCGATCACCCCCACAAACAAACACACTGACAGACTGTAGTGCATGCCTGTCAAGGGTTTTGACAAATTAAGTTTGGAATGATTGAAGACATCAGACACTCTGGCTGTATCTATACCATAAGCTTCCACAGCAGCATGGAGACTGGCTGTCCTGGGGGGAGGAAGAATGTGAGGCAAAGACGGAGAGAACTGAAGGGTAAGACAACAGCACACAGTCTCTGCTGGAGAGACATCAGGAGAGCAGAGCAAACTGTGTGTGGAGGAGGTTCGATGCAGTTGAACCACTCCGAACCAGAGTACAAGTACACTACACACCTCATTCCCATTGCCAATATGTCCGTCGAGATGGTTCAGTGCATGCAGTTGAAACACCCAGAACTCATGTGAATGACCCCTACACACTTTGTGTTATCTGGCTATCACAAATCTGCAAGATTTTGCAGATCCATAGCCATCCGTACTTTACTCTGAAAGAGGGGAACATCTCAAACACCCATCCCACCCAACATGACGCTTCTTCCTGCAGCTGGCCAATTAAAAACCACCACTGCTGTTACCACAGTTGTAACATCACCAGCTTGAAGGAAAACTACACTATGGTGTTTGTATAAACTATACTATACTTATGGTGTTTTGTATAAACTATACTATACTTATGGTGTTTGTATGAACAGCGTGCAAAGCAGAGTATAGTGTGCATGGAATAAACGCTTGTTTGGAACATAATTATTGTTTTCTCACATTTTATACAATGTCAGTTTTAGTAGCAGTGAGTGTGAACATTGTAGTAGTAATATAAGCAGGGTTTTCTTTAACTTCAAATGTAGTTGAATATGCTGGATTTTGCTTTACATCAGTTGGACTTGCAGGTATAGTAGCATCCACGTCTTCGTACACTAAGAGAAAAGAGCGAAGGTATAATAGTAGATATGTAATGCCATTACACTTACCATGCACTCTTTCCTGTTGCTTTACATCAGTTGGACTTGCAGGTATAGTAGCATCCACGTCTTCGTACACTAAGAGAAAAGAGCGAAGGTATAATAGTAGATATGTAATGCCATTACACTTACCATGCACTCTTTCCTGTTGCTTTACACCTGAGAATGTGCAGAAACCTATAATTCTGGTGTGGATAATAATATAGTATTGCAAAACGAACCTTTCTTTCTTTTATGTCGACCTGAAATTAAGATTCATGAACATTATGACAATATAATTATGTGGGTCTTACAGTGGATCAAGTAGCCAATGACAGCAACATTTAAGGCTGATATAAGTAATACAGTAGGCACTGCTGAGTAAACTCCAACTGCAGAAATAATATAATTTGTGTACTTGACATAGCTAGCTAGATGTTAGGTGAAACTAGTAGCTATTAGTAATTTACTTAATAGCTGTGTTGAGGATTCAGTTTTGGTAGTGGTGATCATCGATACAGCAGGAGTCAATATTGGTGGTAGTGTTGCTGGAGATTCAGCAGTAACAGTAGAACCTATCAAACTAGTATCAGAATAGCTGTGAGTGACAATGGACTGCCAGGTACTGCTACTGGAGTAGCCAAGTGTGGGCATCAGCTGCAAGCTGGAGGTGGCCTGTGGTTGTCGACTGCTACTAGAGAAGCTGCGAGTGGCCAAGGGTGGTTGAATAATGAGTTTAGCTGGTGGGCTTTCTGCACGAGCATTAATAAGGAGAAGAAAGCAGTAGAAACAGGTATTGTTTAACTCTTGCTTCACTGGGTTCACAATTAACACTTTCAAGGTGGAATGACTCTCAAACTGAAAAACCAGGTGGAAGAGATGAAACCGTGAAATCGGTTCCATAATGTTCCATCGAGGTGTAAGATCTTCACTGCTTAGTACGCACTCAAAACGTGCAATATCTCCAAGCAAGGCATTTGACACAGTTAGCGGTCCGCTGACAATTTCAATACCTGGGGACATGAAGGGTGGTAGAAGGAAAGTAAGAGGTGGTGGGGCTACAGAAGTTACTACACGCATTATCTGATTCTGTGCTCTCTCTCTCTCTCTCTCATGTCTCTCTCTCTCCCTTCCTCTGGTATAAACGCATATTAGCTATGGGCTGGCGTGCTGTGCACAATTTCGGACGCTATGCGAATTACCAAAGATCAATAGAACCACTCAATAAAACTCACAAAAAGTCATGGTGCTTAGCTCCGTGAGGACAACTAGAGAGAGAACTCCAAGCAGCATTTTCTCCGCACCGGTCACTGTAGGAAGGCACCGCGGTACTGGTACTATCTGTACCCGCCCACCCCCACAAAGTTTGAGATACCGGATATCCCGTGTATTGCCATATTCTCCCCGCGGTATATATGACGTTCGTATAATGTCAGCCGTTCCCAGGCCTTCCGAGAGGGCACTGTTTGCGCATGTGCTGAAATTTCCCAACATCAGGAATTCCGTATCGCGCACGGATATCTCCGTGTTGGTTTACGTCACTCTCGTATACTGTCGCATAATATCCGTTTTGAGAGGGAGCGAGTTCGAGAAAGCTGTTGCGTACGCTCTCCAGCGTTTGCACTCTCCAGATTTGCAGCTGATAAATGAGCAGGAGAGCTCCCTTAGAGCTGTACTGAGCGGAAAAGATACTTTTATTTGGTTATCAACCGGGTTTGGGAAATCTCTTTGCTACACGGCTCTACAAGCTGGGCCGCCTGCGTGAGCCTCACATTAGTCGCGCGGTGTTTAGTCGCGCTATAGCTAGCGAGACTACGCGGTGTTACGTTGCGCGCGATGCACGCCCACAATTTCTGAGACGTATTCTATAGCATTCCTAAATGATAGCGCATTCGCAAACTGTACCAGGCCTTCCCTCTCTCTCGCGGAAGGCCTGGGAACGAGGCTACCTACAAGTCGGTGCGGTTGCGATGCAGTGTTTGTGGGCCTCGTAGAAGCACATATACGCATCAAAACAGACTGTAGGCCGCTACAAAAGGGTTCTGTGTGAGGTTGTCACAACAAAGTCGAGGAAGACCGCCACAGCCTTCTGCGATAGGCTGCAGATGAGGTACGCATGCTACCTAGTGGGGCATATCATTTGCCGTGCTTTTAGCTAGTATATACCTCCCGGAGGGTCTGACACGGGCCAGTTACAGCAGTAGATAGCATGCGAGAGTCGATACATGCCATTCGTTGTGCCTTCCTGAGCCCCCAAGGTATACACAGAGAAAGCATACCAGGTCGCAGCCCCGTGCGATTATGCCTTTCGCTTGTTAACCCTCGGCGCGCATGCGCAGCGAGGGTAGTTGGTCTGCGTGTCTGTCTGTGTGTCGACGCTTATACAGGCTACGAGGCGCCTATTAGCTATATATCCCAACGGCTTCAGACTACGCGAGCCTGAAAACGACTATTCTTCCATCCTTCCTTCGCATCTACTGCAAAGCGTACCCAGGCCAAGGCCCGTCAGGAGGCCGAAGCTGCACGCATATGCAGGGAGGCAGAGAGTGGGGCGAACCCCACCCCAGTTTGTGGCCAGACTCCCAAAGCGAATAACCCCCCACTGGGGAGCACTTTCAGCGATGATCTGTTCCTGTCCACAGCACCTCGACCACGCCTGTCACGTCAACAGAAACGGATAAATCGTCACTCGTCTGTGCGTTGATTATACTGACGCTTAAATGCCAGATCAGCAGGGAACGCATATCCCATGCCGAGAGTGGAGGACCTCATTGATCGCGTCGGCAACGCCACATTCATCACTACTCTAGACCTCACGAAGGGGTATATACTGGCAAGTTCCGGTCGCAGAGGAGGATAAACCCAAGACAGCACCATATGGCTTATATCAATTTACAAGAATGCCATTTGGTTTGCAAGGGGCTCCAGCGACCTTTCAGAGGATGGTGGACAAACTTTTAGAGGGTCTCGAAGAATTCGCGAGCGCCTACATGGACGATATCATTATCTTCAGCACTGCGTGGAATGCCCACCTCCACCAGCTCTCCTCCGTCCTAGACTGCATCCAGCAGATGGGCCTCACAGTGAAAATAAGAAGTGCCAATTTGCCATGGCGGAGTGCGGCTATCTCGGATATCGAGTCGGGAGCGGTTAAAGTCAGACCGCAGGACCTCAAAGTAAGGCCATCCAGCAGATAACCAGGAGCTGCCTCATCATTCTCCCCTCTCAGCCCACTGGATGATGACCCGCCCCCCAGTCTCGAATGAGTATAATTATTATAGTATACTCATGGGAGAGATATCCAACGGAGTGTATATACATGTCAATGAAGATATGACATTGTCACCTTCCGAGGAGCCTCTAATAGTAATGGGTATGGAAACTGCCAGCACCAGGCCGGATATCCGACATGATCTTCCGGGCCAGGATCCTCAAGCCGTTCGGACACATGGAATGCACTTCAACACCGATTTAGTGGCTGACGGCAGTGATACAGGCTCAGCCTCATCCCCTACCCCAGTTACACCTAAGCTAGGCGGAGTGCCAACTATAACATGCCAAACTAATGGGACTAACACACAGCAGCCTCATAATCTTTGCAGAAGTTCTAACCCCCCTCTACCTGTAAGTACCCCCTTAGGAAGACTGTGCGACACCCATACCGACTTGCTGGACCACCTGTGGATCTATTATAGCTACACAAACAGGGACAGGACAACCATACAAGTTCAGGGTCGAGCTTCATGGCGGGCAGACATAGCCATTAGACGGACATCTACAATAATAATATTCATTATTATTATTTCCCTATTATTATATCGTATATCATCATACCTGTATAGAACATAGTCAGTGACTGTCATTTCCAGAGAGATTACGAGTTGGGCCCAACAATGAGAGCAGACGTGCGCCTGTTTACAGTCGTGGCTTCTTGTGCCTCCAAGGATCCGCAGTAGCTAAGCCAAGTGTGATTATGCAAATTCACGGAATATATATCTTGAACGCAGTCGTTTAAGAGAATCGCCATTGTGCTCACGTAGTTCTAAGGCCACATGTTATTTGAGTGGAGATGGAGGGAGAGAAGTTTCAACACAGCTTGGATGCATGTGGTTCCGAAGACACTCGCTCTAGCTAGTCCCATAGCTTTGACCAACTTCCCTCTTGGCTGGAGGCAATCCTATTATATAACAAAAATCTGAGATGGGTGAGAGGCGATGTCTGGACAAAAGTAGAGAGCGGTCGAGCTGCAGTAAGTCATTTTTATGAGGAGAGAGCACACTGCATGTTGGGGGATGTAAGTACGGATGTGGTGAAGTCCGGTCTAGTGTACTAGACTCGCATTGTCGAACTATGAGTAAAGACTCAACGTCTGAGACGGAAGTGAGCGGAAAGTTTGGGCACTAAGAGAGAGAGAGATCGCCTGTGACGACCTTTAGCAGAATTTGAGCTTTGTGATGAGAATGCGGGCTCTCATGGATGGCATTGGAGAGCCATACGGGTTATGTTGTTGGCGGTATATGCTGTAAAATCCTTGCTGCGCATGCGCGCCGAGGGTTAATGAATCTCTGTTTCCCTAGAGCAAGAGCAAAGGCATGTTTAGCGGTGTGGGATCAGTTCACAGTCTTTTTCAAAAAAGCTGCAGATGGTGGCACGCAATACATTCTGCTGCTAAACAGAATGGCTTGTTACCTGAGCCCAAAGCTGTGTCAGTAAAATAATAATATGTCTGCGTAACACAGACCCCAGGCATATAATGTACCAATTGGACTCTGATTGTCTTAGTTAATATAAAGCTGTATATTGGCCTGAAGGTGTAGTATAAAGTTTTATATAGCAGTACAAAATTATGATTACACTCAAAATGTGTACAGAGAGAGACAAATAACTACTGCATCAAAACAGGGGGTAAAATCTCATCTGTGATTTGACTGAATAGTACTCAATCGGTTTCAGCGATTACCTACTAAGAAGAGAAGGATGAAGGAGAGAAGAGAGAAGTGAGAGATGATGAGGTAGAAAGAAAGAGTGTGAGTGTAAATGTACAGCAGAAAAGGGAGAATAGAAATGAATAATGTTTGAATGCCTCAATACACACATTAGTGCAAATCCTCAATGCAACATAAAAGTGCATGCTTACAAAAACATGTTTGGGACCACCACAGAGATTATTTTTGTGACAGATCAGCAGGTGTTTTCTGCATTGCTGTGATAATCTCAAAGCATAAGCTGGCAGGATACCAACACAG
This sequence comes from Geodia barretti, assembly GCA_030341885.1. Taxonomy (NCBI): domain Eukaryota; kingdom Metazoa; phylum Porifera; class Demospongiae; order Tetractinellida; family Geodiidae; genus Geodia; species Geodia barretti. The sequence continues at coordinate 9,001 of CASHTH010002780.1, read as the reverse complement.
AGGAATCAGTGAATATGGATATGATGCATGAGCTACCTGATGGTGCAGTTCTCTGGTTTGCTGCCAGCATAAGCAGTTTGCCTGAACTGTCACTTCGGTAAACATCACTGCAGGCACTCGTGTTCCACTTAAGTGCTTTTTATTAACCCTCGGAGCGAACACATAGGGATTGGTACAGTTGCCTCTGTGTGCGTCTGTTTGTCTTATTCTGGCACTGTAGGCCACAATGTGGCCTATAAACGATACAAGTTGCTTTAGAGCTACAGCGCATTCTTGAGGGATTAATGTATATACTTGGGGATGTGTGACCAGCCTAGCATTACTCTGAACGCTACCCCCTGATAAAGCTAGAACAATAAACTGGCTAAATATTTGTAAGACTATGTGGCATGGCTGGTATCATGAGACACTTTATCATATGCTGTGGTATTTGCTTCAACCCTGCTCGATTCGCTGCTAGGCAGTAGCTAAGCTACTCTGCACACGTGTACTGTGACCTTTGACCGGAAATGTTTGGCGGCCGCGTATGCGCAATGTTGGCGAACACATACTTTCTCTCTGCTCTGGTTGCTTTTCCTTTGTTGGTAAGATTTACGTGGCATCATGGCACTTCTTCATAACCAAGCTATCTTGCAGACAGATGACTGGGTGACAAAGCGAATGTTGTGGTCGGATGAAACTATGCAAGTGGTGGTGAACAGTAATCTACACGAGAATAGAGGTTCGAGGGAACTGGCAGGGCTTTATAACATTCCCGTTGAGACGATTAGGAGGCATGTTAACGGTAGTGTGCCAGACCAGGGCCAGCAACCATACTTATGGTATCTGGTGAAAATGTCGGATATTAGCTATGGAATGACAGAAGAGTGAGCGAAATAATCCCTTTCGCAGTGGAAAGGCCTACAGTGCATGATTCGAGGGATTCTGACAGTGCCACTCACAGTTATCTTCACAGCTACTCTCTTACTGCCGAGCCATTTCCTCCAACCAAGCAACAGTTCATATATTTTTTGCCAAGCTCGGATCTTTTTATGGTCGCCTAAATCTCATTACAAAGCCTATGCAATGGTGATGAGACTGGTAAAAGTATTGTACATAAGGTGGGGAAAGTCATCCCTGAGACGGCTGAAAGGCGAAAAACACACACCGTGCTTGCTTGTGTATCAGCTTCTGAGTATGTCCTCCCACCGATGACAATCCACCCTAGGAAAAGGTGTGTCCCTGAGAGCGTGAAAGAGGGAGCTATTCCTGATACATTCTTTGCTAGTGAGAGTGGGTGGATCAATTCGTATTTAGAATGGTTTCGGTTTTTCTCACACATCCACTGAGGTGATCGAGCTGACTCGTGCTAACAATGTGCACATTCTGTGCCTACCGGCACACACTACTCTTGTGCTTAGATTAAAAGAAGCAGGCTATGCAGGCAAAGGAGTTAAGTTAAACCAAGCAGAGAGGCAGTAAAAGCAAGCAGAGAGACAGAATTTACAAGAAGAGAGACGGCAAGTGCGAACAGATGGAGTCTGAGAGAAGAGAGAAAGTAGGAGGACGGGTAATCAAGACAAGGGAGAGAGACAGCAAGTGCAAGTAGAGAGACGGTAGGTCCGAAAGAAGGGAGGAAGTATGAGGAAGGGTAATAGGATTCAGGACAAGGTTTCAGCGATTGATTTATCGTTAGATGGATCAAATGAGTCCGGCACCAAATGCCCAAAGTGTGGACTTCTGTACTCAGCAGACAATAGCATGTGGATAGCATGTGATGGCCGTCAGAATTGATTTAACTCGCCCTGCACAAACATTAGTAATTCTAAAATACTACCGCATGTGTTCTACTGTGAAATTCTGTGTCATAGTGCTTGTCTAATACGTGTTTCAGTAATAATATTATTGGATGAGATTTGTGTAACATAGATTTATGATTAGGAATGGCTTACTGCTGTAAAGAGTGTGACTGTCTCATAAAGGGTACTCTGTCCCACATTTACATCACATTTTCTGTATATACCTTTTTTATTTTATGAAAAAGGCGGTTAAATAAGTCCAAATAGGTGCATAAAAAGTCTTGAGTATACACAGAAATTTGAGCTCCGGAAGTGGTCTCATAATAAAATTATAGTCACTTAAGGTGTCTCATAACTGCCCGCCTACCCTATGCATGCACAGTACTGCTAATTGATTGGCTGGGCTATTTGCAAGACCAGACACACAAACTAACGAACCAAGTAGCGCACCCCTGGCTGCGCATGCACACTGAGGGTTAATATATACACTAAAGTGGAAACGCTGCCTGGGTGTGCTAGAAACACACAAATTAATCACATACACATGCGCAGGCCAGTACTGCTAATTTATGGGCTGGTGTACACTGTACATTACTCGTGTTCTCTCACTATTATTATTATAACTTCTCTGAAAGTTTAACACTAGATAGCTAAACTAGTAGATAGCATTGGGACATTCGGCACTCACCCTCTGTTTAACTTCTGATGTATCGATGGTCAGCAAATAATTATGTGTAATGCAGTCATAGTTAGCCATATTAGCTTGTTCGCTTAGGTTTGACGCCAAAACATTAAATACCATCTATTGGCTTTGAACATATAACTCCCAGAATCTAGTTTGTGGCTGTTGTCGTCAGTAGCTACCAATACCAAAAACCTTCATCACACCCACCACATCTGGGAAATGGCTCTTAATGCTGCAGGCCAGCCGGTAAATGTTTTGATCCCCGTGCTGCTGTAGTTTCTCAATCATGTCCAATCCATCAGCCTCCTTCATTTGAGTCAAGATGACCTCACTGTCCTCACCTGCCTTACTTAGGGTGTTATTGAGGCCATCCAGGATGGTTGTGATCATCTGTAATTCGACAGAGTACTTTTTTAGTCCTATGCTACCTATCACATAGCAGAATAACCACAGGAAAAAAAGGGCACCAAAAGGACTCTTGCTGCATAAAAGGCTAGATTTGACAAAACATAGGCAAGCCGGTAATTGGGCTCCTGTGACTTGCTGGCGGCAGTAGTTTCGACCAGATGATTTCTGACTATCGCAGTATGACGTTGGTTAAACTCATATTTAAAACTAACTACATCCTCTGGGTTCTTACATGTAAAAAAACTTAATAAAGTATAGACTCCCTTGGAGTTTAGAACCAAGGAAAAGTTTTGTCTTGTTGTGTATAACACATAGACAGACAAATCCCAGTATTGCAAACTTTGAGCATTTACTTGATGCTTGGGACAACGAGTTTGTCTAACTCCCTCCTCATGTTATATTATGGAAAAGTTAATATTCTAGCTAGAAGGTAAAACAAAGTGAAAGACGGAGGGGGACCAGTGAGGTTTAGTAAATCCAAGAAGCGGAATAGAAAAAGAGAAGAATACTGGGGAATACTCACTGAGGGCGTGGCGTAGGAGGCCAGGAGATGACAGAGGGTTCCCACAGCTCCCTGTTCTACCATGTACTTTACCTGGAAACAACAGGGTGAGAGAATGAACTATTTTTGAAGTAGAAAATACATATAATCTGTAGGCTTGAGGTTTATGGCATGCCTATAGCTTTTATGTTTTCAGTCTTTTTCAGGCCATCACAGGGCTAAAGCTTTCCTGCCTCAATTTAAAGGCACACACCATGTTACTACTCGGATTTGCTTCTCTACCTGCAACTTTGCATAACATTAAACTTAGTACTTAATTATCTTTCATGGCTATAAAGGATACAAGATATTGCAATTGCACCTACTCGACAGCAGTCTAACACGAGGGAGCATAATATTGCAACGTTGACTTACATTGTTGTGGCCCCATATGTTAAAGGAGAGGAAAGAAAGCTGAGACCTCACCTGCTCAGGTGTGCCTACAGCTAAGCAGTTAGAGACGATCCATACGGCCTCTTTCTGGACAGAGAATTTACCACACCCCAGCCTCTCCATTACCGCCGGCATGAGACCAGCATCAATCACCATCTGCAGAGGAAAAAACTACACATTCTTTCAATGATGCTGTTCAAACCTGAATATGGTGCTCACTATCAGCGACGATATTCGACAGCATCCACATAACCTCCTGCATTACAAAACAAAAATATTACTAAGAATCCAGGTGAGTACTCATAGCCCGACGGGAAGCCGGAGGACTTATGGACTCGGGCTATACGATGACAGTCTCAGGATTCTGAGCAACTTGTACCACAGTATACAATTATACAGATGGCACTATTTCTAGAGAGCGTAAGAGCCTGGAAGTAGCATGATCGTCAGTACAGTTGTTCGATCTACCAATTATAAAATGCTTGCAGGATCAAGCCTGAAGGACTTAATTATCATACGACCCCTTTGTTGGCTGTAAACGTAAATTGTTGACTGTAATCGTAAATACAACAGTGTTTAACAGGTAAGTATAAATGTTGGCTGATGAAGGTCCTTGGACAAATCTTGTTGATTGACTGTTGCTAACAAACTCGTAATCCCATACGAATCACATAGCAATCAGCCATTACTATAACAAGGTATAAAGGTATAAAAATTTGATGAGATACAGGAAAAAACTAATGAGCGGAGGAAGCTCTGATAGCTTGCGGGTGCTCATTGTCACCATTCTGCGGGAGCTCGTTGTCACTACCGTAGTTGTCCTGGCTGCACTCACGCAGAGTGGCTGATTATCACCTTCAGAGAGAAGCTCCATGTTGTTGCACTCATCGGCCTCACTGCTTCGTGTAAATAGAAATAGCTTGTGATCTTCACCATCTTTGCCATTATCTCGTTCTCGTTCTTCAGAACACATGCTCCGTGCATGTAGTCGCGCACGCGCACTAATTTCAATACCACGCGGGGGCGGGGGGTAATAGCTAATGCTCGATGGCGGTGAATTAATGCGCGGAACTGCGCTTACGCGCTCTAAGGAGAACCCTGGAGATAGCATGACCTACTGCACTGATGTCAGGCGTTGTGTCAGTAGCAAGGTTAGGGAGATATGGGAGAATCCTCCATCCAACACAGCCTGGGTTTCCTCAGTGTGAGCAGTGTCGTATGTGCCCAATGTCCGTAGTACAGGCAGCTAAAGCAAAAAAGGAGCGAAAAAAGACAGAGGTTGATACAGCAGTATGTGAATGATATCAACGCTGAGAACGTACGTAGCAAAACTAATATTATTGAAAATTGTTAGATTTTCTTTCAGGGTGAGCAAATGTCTAACTGCATGTGTGAACGGCACAAAGGAACAAAAAACAAGTCAACTACACCCATGACAGCTCTTTTCTCCAAGGAAAAAAGGAGAGCTGCCCTAGGTGGGATTCGAACCCACGACCCACATTCTAGGTCAGCGCTCTGCATGTTTGTGTTAAAAGCACCTATTCCCCAACTCAAAGAGATTCTCTTATGAAAATACCGATTAACAAAATCAGCTTAGCAAAAGGGTGTAGGGATGGGGTTATTCTTTCTGTCACAGGGATGTTCATTCTTTCTCATAATGGGACATATAGCAAATCCTACGAAAATGCAGAGGATAATGTGATTCTCCTGCACTGTGAATATGCTACACCTGTCCACAACATATTAATTTCCACATGTCGTCATAATGGTTATAGGGAAAGTACTCTAGCTCGGGTGACTCACCAACACTTTGTTGTCAGGGTGAGTAAGAATAGGAACCAAGACTGGGATTACTCCACTCTCTACTACCATCTGTGTGTATAAAAAAGCAACACGCAATGCGATCAGGTACATCATGTGTCTGCCTCCAACATTGAAAAACATTCCATAATACTCCCATCCATTTCACTGGTAAGCTAAAGACTAAACTCCTAATATTAAACAAAAAAACGAGACTTATAACTATAATATGTAAACAATTCTCAAGACTAGAAGTTAGATCTTTTAAATTCAGCCTCTGTCTATGTCTACGGTCCTTTCTCTTCCTATACCTTCTATTAAATAAGGTGTTTACCACCAATCCAGGCTGTTTAGATATAATTATTACTCACACCTCTAACGATGTCATTTAGCCCATGCGGGTTGTAGGTACACAGTTCCCTACACCAATAGTCTTCCCTTTCCAGTCGTATTGACGTTAACATTAGCGCTATCACTAGATGGTATTTATCCAATGGGCATAATGCAAATATCATCTCCAGAGTGACTGTCAGAACTATAAATATAGGTTCGTTAACCTCTTCAGGCTACTTCTGTCATTGTTTAACCGATTTCTAAGCTTCTGACTTGTCTCACTCACACATTGAATGCCACACAACTTATGGCACTTGGTTCATAGCTGCATCACACAGGTGCACTACAAAACCTTTATCTAAACCTGCTTAAAACTTAACAACCACTATAAACAATATTGTAACGCCATTTTTTGTAGGACTGGAGTAAATTGTTTTTGGATTATTGATAACTCCCAGCAGGTGTTTTCAACTTTAATTATTTTTCTACGGCCAGGCATTTGATAGCTACGACTTCTCTACATTGTACACAAGCATTCCACATGTAGCACTCAAAGAAGCTTTAGAGACTCTAGTTAAGTTATACATGAATTTGAACTAGGTTGGGTTGCTCTCGCCAAATATTTGAGCTGATTTCTTTCACTGACACCAAATGAACTCTTCAATTACATCGCAATTCTGCGTCCCACCCGTTGACTCTAAAGTATGTTAAAAAGGTGTTTCTATGGAGACAAAAGTGAAAATATTACACTGTTTAGCTACCTCAAGACATTATTCACTGAACAGTGCCAGCATTAATACCAAAACGCTTAGAAATAAAATTCTGGATGAAGCAAACACTTGTGGTCCCCGCATAACGCCATAAGGAACCATACATATTGCTTCGCTTTACGCAAACACGGCTATTGCGCAATTTCGCTTCGGAAGTACGCATATTTAGACTCCCTCGTGGTTCATGTGAGAGAAGTCCGGCATATATGCACACGGAGTGACCACATTGTGTGGACGGCTGTCAGTAGCTGGTCCCTGAGTGATGACTGGACGAAAACGGCGTTCAGCTGTATGCTTAGCGATAAAAGTAGCTATCATCGAGGCTGTTGAAGCAGGCGACAAGAGAAAATCTGAGGTGGCAAAGTCTTTCGATATACCTAAAAGTTCATTGTCTTCGATTTTGAGATTGCGAGAGCTGTTTTGTGCGTCTAAGTTTGTTCCTACATGGAAGCGAATGCGTCAAGGAGCTCAAGGAGAACTGGAGGAAGCGCTCTTTATCTGGTTCAGACAGGCAAGAAGCATGAATGTACCTATGGTCCGATCTTAAAAATAAAGGCCAAGGAATCAACTCTGATACTTGGTCTTCGCAATTTCTTACTGGGTGGCTGGAACGAAAGCCTGACACGGAATGGCTTTTAGAAAGATAACCTAGGTAAGAGAGAAAACGGTAGGGATTGGAATTCTTGCCAATTTCCCGCTCTCCTAGCGGTGTTTAGACCAAACAATGTACTTAACGCCGACGAAACAGGATTATTTAAATATGTCAATGAAAAGCACTAAAGTGCGTGAAAACCCTCAGCAAACTGCGCATGCGCGGTACCACTAATAGGCTATTGGCATTTACCCGTGGTCTCCCGCTAGTAGCTCGCGGAGAGTCTGACATGGGCTAGCTACGGTAGTAGATAGCATGCAGGAGTTGATACATGCACTTCGCTGTAGCTTCTTGCGCCTCCAAGGTACACAGAGCAAGAGAATCAGGACGAGGTGAGCCAGCATAATGAGTTTATCACATCTAATATACGTACGCATGCGCACCGCTTATTGATGGGTTGGACCACGCAACGTGGTACATGACCGTGCCAGCTTGTTGCTCTCGAACGCAGTCGTTTCAGGAAATTCGGCCTTATATTTTTCAGGCTCGTTGTTCTGAAGCCACAGGTATCGCTAATGGGTCGCCTCGTAGCCTGTAGTGCCAGAAATAAGCGTTGACACACAGACAGACAGACAGACAGACAGACAAAACGACTACCCGTAACCCTTGCTGCGCATGTGCGCCGAGGGTTAATGAAGGGTGAGAAGTGTAGTGGATGCAAGAAATGTTAAGACAGGACCACAGTGCTGGTATGTGACAACATGTCAGGCAGTGAAAAGTTGCCTTTGGTAGTAATTGAAAGGTATGCAAAGTCCAGGTGCTTCAAGAATGCGCGAAGCATCCCAGTTCAGTATGGCAAACAGCAAACAGCAAAGCATGGATGGTGAGTGATCTCTTTTCAACATGGCTACCTAAGCTGGATGCCAAATTTCTACGAGAAAAGAGGAAGGTGGCAAAGGTCGTTGATAATTGCCCAGCTCACCCTAATATCCAATCCAATCTATCAAGCTTGTTTTCTTACCTCTGAGTACCACTTGTAAAAGCCAACTATGTGATTAGGGCATCATACAAAATCTTAACGTTCACTACAGAAGGAATCTAACTTCTAGCATCGAAGGAAGGAAACAGAGAGTTCAACTCAATCTTTTGGATGCCATGCACTTGCTTTGTCTCTCCTGGAACTCCGTGTCTCCCTCTATAATATCTGGATGTTTCAAACACTGTGGCTTTGTATCTCCTGTGGAAGATTCTCCAGCAGAAGATAACCTTGGTGATCCAACTGACAGCGACAGCAACTCTGACACTAACATGGCTGGCAAGGGTAAACAACATCGTGAGCATCGATGATTACTGTTGACCAGGAAACAATCACATCAGAATAATTATCATGCAATAGTTGACAGTGTATAAGTATACTGCAACCTGGTCAATCAAGCACGACTTCAACTGTTGGCGACGACAGTACTGACTCTGAAGAACTTCACCCTATTGTGTCATTTAGGGAAGCTGTTTACACCATTTTAACATTCTTGGAGCAACATATTTTGATCCCAGTATCGGATTTGATGATCACATCAAAGCTTACTCTTTTAGCATGAGGCAGAGCCTCATCACTGACTACACATAGACATCATACAATGGCAACACTGGTTGAGTATGTTGTATATACAATCATACATTGCTGTTCCTGTCATGTAAAAA
>CASHTH010002777.1:0-21786 GCA_030341885.1 Geodia barretti | reverse complement strand
TCAAATGTGTTTTTGAAAGGGGATGGATTCCATATTTCTACAATCGAGTTTACTCTTCATCGGATTATTTTCCGTTTGTAATGTAAGTTATTGATATTACGCTGCCACCGCGCACCACTTCGCTACTTGCCATTGCATTACTCATTCATTCCATTGCAGGCAAGCAAAGATGCAACAAAGTGTGAGTGGCAGAGTAGTACGTTTGCATATAGCTTTAGGCAACGCCATAAGTGAATTATCGGGTTCAAGAACAGCTAGCTAGTACTGTTTGGTAGCTACACAGCTAAGTAGTTATAGCTAATTATATTTCATGGATGTGGGTAGCACCTATGAATGAGCTCAAGTTTGCTACCTAGTTCAATTATAGAGTCGTGAATAGGCTAAAAAACATGGTTGGGGTCCGGTGACTCAGCATCGTAGCTGCTGCGTGCACGTAAAAATCATTACCCTCGGCGCGCATGCGCAGCGAGGGTTACAGTACTTGGTCTCTGTGTGCGGGTGTGTCTCTGTTACCACGTTTTCTGCCACCACGCGCAACAAACCGTCCAAAAATCGACACCAATGGGTTCAGCGCTACACTGGCTTCATTTTCAAAATGGCGATTTTCGTAAAAGTCTAAAGTTATGGTGTGAAAACCAACTCAATATGCTCTACCACTACCGTCCGCTCGCAGTGTATCTTGAAGGCACAAGAAGTCACAACGAAGGGCGTGTATCGACTCCCGCATGCTATCTACTACTGTAGCTAGCCCGTGTCAGACTCTCCGCGAGCGCAGCGAGGGATCACGAATAGCATACTAATAGCTCAGCCCATCGATTAGCGGTAAGTATACCGCGTATGCGTAGTTCGCCGGGGGTTTGCCGCAATTATGGTCAGTGCTATTAGCTATGTGGCCTACTCGGGCGGCCTTTTATAGCTAGCTGGTATAACTTGAGACGTAACAGGTAGCTATGCAAAGTGGACGCAGAAGAAAAAGAGTGGCAGAAAAACAGCTCTGACAGTTAGCGGTAAACAAAAGCCCTAAGCACACCCGTGGCTGCCGTCCTTCGTACAATTAGCCTTTGCGCCTATGTGGCACACAGTGAAACTAAAATACTTTGCTGTTCAGCAACTAGAAGATTAGCTGCTATGTATAATGTATAATGTAGTGCAAAAACAAATTTTCTGTGGCCTGTGCGGACGGCGTTTCCTCGCCTTTCTTAGCTGTTGTATAAAGATCACTCCGTATTTGTAAGTTCACACATTGCTGGTTAAATTGTAAAATGTTGGAAATGCCTGTAATTTGTATTGTAGGCCTATATATACAGCAGACTTTGAGCCCAGCCTGCTAAGCTGCAATGGTAACCCAGTGGTCCAGACAACAGGGTAGGGTTTGAGTCCCACTATCTTCTTTGATATGCACTTGCTTTGTGTGACACTGATTTATGCAATGATTACTGTTATTAGATTGCTATATAAAAAGTTTGAGGCATTTGATGTGGAAAAATATATAGCTCAAGGGTGTATTTTCCCCATATTTATGTTCATTAATCTGTTTAAGAAGTAGAGCCAGCTATAGGAGGTCTACTGTGCACCATGACTCTGTGGGTGTTTGTGACTCTGAGGGAAGGCAGTAAAACGTGAACCTCAGTAAAACGTGAAAGTGGAAAGTTAAATTGTAAACCATTTGAAAGGCACGAAAAACTCCTTTGAGTCCACATGTACACATACAAAGTTGTGCCTGAGACGTGCATGTCTCAACAACTTGGTAACGAGGCAGAAAGGCAAGGCAAGGCAAACAAGTCAACTACACAAGAAGAAGAGCTGCCCTGGGTGGGATTCGAACCCACGACACTCTGCAGTCTAGGCGAGCGCTCTACCAACTGAGCTACCAGGGCAACTCAGCTGGTAGGGGTTCGAATCTACAACACAACACAACACAAGGCAAACCTCAAACCACTGTGCTATGGCACAGTAAACTCTCACTCAGTATGTAGGAGCAGACCGGGGTAATTAAACCACCAAAGACGCCCAACTCCAAACCAGGTATATGCATGTCTCAACAACTTGGCAATGGGGTAGAAAGGCAAGGCAAGGCAAACAAGTCAATTACACCCAGGACAGCTCTTTCTTTTCAAAGAAAAGAAGAAGAGCTTCCCTGGGTGGGATTCGAACCCACAGTCTAGGCGAGCGCTCTACCAACTGAGCTACCATGGCAACTCAGCTGGTAGGGGTTCAAATCTACAACACAACATGTCTGTGCACTGGGATATCATCTTGAAGGTTGCTCTCATTGTAAGTTGTTAGGACAGCTTTGAAGTCTTCAAGGTAACAAAGCATACGAAGACTAGATAGATAGATAGATAGTGTCTGGTAGCTACTGTAGTGGCTGTCAGATTGAAATGTAGAGGTGACTAAAGTGTTGGTGTTAGATGGTGACAAAAATATTTCTTTGGAGTTCTGTAAGGATGTTCGAACGGAGCACTTTATAATAAGCGGAGGTAAGTAAAAGGAATAAAAGGTTGGCTAAGGGACAGCAGGTTAAATACAGCACTTTACAATAAGGTAATCAGCATAGATGCAGGGACTAGACTATAATTAAGGAGGTACAAAGACAGATACGGAAGAGAGGAAAAGGTGTTCCTATGTAATGGATTGTGAGAGTGTTAGTGATGATTTTAGTCACTAGCTGTCCGATTTTCCAGCCAATTGTAACTGCCTGAGATACTTTAGCAGTGATACTGGTGGGTAGGGTAGCCTCTGATTGTGCCCCTAGGGAACAGCTAGGGTCTTGCTGGTTCTGGGGGTGGTAATCTTGGTCATCTGGATGGTAGTAATGCACAGCTTTAGTTAGAAGGCATGGACGTAAGACAGAAAGTTAGTACATTATTTTAGCATACCGATGTTTAAGAATTTTGTTGTCGTCACATCTCCTTTCGTTATTTACTATCCACACAGACCCACTTGAGTTCATAACTCAGGCCCACGCCAGTGTTCAAGGGATGACATATGGGTTCCAGTTACTGGAAGATATTCGTCAGATTCGTATGGTGTGTGAGCAGAGGCGTGATGAGCTTGAGCAACACTTTACCTCAGAGTTACAAAACTGGATGAAGTATTCCCAACAGACTCAACAGATAATGAGCAGATCTTACCCTGGAGATAGATATGTAGAAGAAAATCAACAAGTGATAGAAAAAACAATTGCGAACACATACAGTGAAATTTACTCCAGTAGATCTCGGAGACTGAGTGTCATACAAAGCCAATGTGACGATTCACTAGAGGAATTGTTAACTCAGCGTAAGCTGTCAATGTTAACTTTAATAACTGACCTTTTGAGCCACAACATACAGGAACTAAACAAACTAGTGGATGAATTAGCTACGTATGAGAAACAATTGCAGGATGGTCTTGTAAGCTGTGTGGCCACACAAGCCATGCGATATGAGTCTAGACTCAGTTCGAAAGTCCTATCACCAGAGGATTTTTGTTCGGGTCCTGACATCAAAATTCTGGCAGCATTTCTGAAACGTATGATGGATATAATAACTCAAGAACAATCACAGTTTTTTGGGGATGATGAAGACCTTAGAATAGAAACTCCATGTGGCACCTCAGGCTGTAAAGAACATACGGATTCACCATCCGAGTCTAGTTCAACACTTACAGTGGATACACAGCCCCCTCAACAGCCCTATCATTTGCCATCTCCTTCTTTTGAGGAGCCGTTCACTCCATCCAATCCAATGACAGAAGCCTCCAATATTAAACCACAGGGTAGTACATACAACGCTTCACCCAAACAAGATTATACACCTGATGACAGAACTCAAGAAATGACAACAAGTACCCCAACAACACAACCAGAAGCAAGTCTGTATTCAACTGAACCAAGTATTACAAGTGAAACTACGGCTTCTGATGACAGAAAGGACCTAACAACCACACAAAGTACCCCAACAACACAACCAGAAGCAAGTCTGTATTCAACTGAACCAAGTATTACAAGTGAAACTACGGCTTCTGATGACAGAAAGGACCTAACAACCACACAAAGTACCCCAACAACACAACCAGAAGCAAGTCTGTATTCAACTGAACCAGTGACTACCATTGAAACGGCATCTGATGAAATCATTACACAAAGCACTCCACCGACACAACCGGAAGCAAATCTAACTTCAACTGAGGCAGTGACTAGAGCTAGTGAAAATCCACCTGGACCTTTGGTTACTGAGCAAAATAAAGGAGAATATGGGGTGGCATCAGTGCAGACACAAACTGATACTTCAACATCTTTTGAGAACAAAGTTACTCCTGAAGTTCCTGGTATAGGTTTTAGATATCATGTTATCTTGCATAATGTGTAGCCTGGCTAAGCAGCTACATACCTGATAGCCTTAGCTTGCCTTTCAAACCCCTGTACTTCCATTGCGGGTGTTCTGAATGGAGGTTCCAAGGGATAAATCATAGGGTCGTAGGGAAATACTAGAGGAATTGTTAGCGAGTGAGGCGAGCAGTTTGTTTTCAGTACTTTCTCGCGTATTTTAAAAATCACGTATAACATTATGGTATGTAGCATATAGAAAAATTATGCATTAATTACATGACTTGGAGGGCTCCAATGAAGGTATAATATACATGTATAGCCAGGAAGAGTTTGGCCAGGATAGAGAAAGGGTTTTAAAGATGGAGGATTTTGAGAGACCACTGTATTATTTGATTTCACTGCTTTACATCCTTAGGTTGGTTGGATGATGCAGTGAATAAAATACTCAATCCATGTAAACAGAACCAGAGTCTTGCTAAGGGTGAGTTGCAGTTGTGAGGGCTAGAGTAAGCACTACATGGTACGATTTTGATTATGATGTGAAGGCGACACCTTTCATTTCTGAAAAGTAGCAAGCACGGTAATAACTGATATGCATTAGGTAAGGGCCCTCTATTCAACCTTGGTAGCTACACATTTCGTTAGTTCCATGTAGTGCTTGTTCCTTCAACACTCTCCATAATCATTTATGCCACAGTGCAAGAAGCATGCTCCCTGCACCACATTATTTGTGGATGATTAGTGCAGGAAATACTCCATAGTTCACCCTAGCCCATGAAGCATATTTTTACCTAGCACATTGGCAAGTTGTGGCAGAAATGAATTTTCAAGAAATTCATGGCATGGGAATTGCTTTCCCATTTCAAAAATGGTATACAACGGAGTGAGCGAGGTGTTTAGTGTTTGAAATTCGATATTGGAAAGAGCAGCAATTGAATGATCCTACCATCTGCTCATTAAACAAATCCGGGACTCCTAAATCAAAACAACTAAACAAATGTGCCCATTTGTTGACACCCATATGCATGCGCTGGCTGGTTGGGGTAGCTACGCTGTTGTCGAGGTCTCTCGTTGCTGGATGGGTGTCCGACACTGGTTGGCTACCATGGTAGATGGCGTGAGGGACTCCATACTCACCCTCAATTGTAACATCTGGTGCCTCAGGTATGCAAAGCAGCCACATACAGTCGAGGTATGCCTGTGCTAAATTGGATATTGGCTTGTTCTTTCATGCCATAACTTGAAATGCAGTAATTTTAATTAAAACGAAGCAAGTGTGGCACTGAACCCGTTTGTGTCGCTGTTTGGCCATCATGTTTTACACACTTTTTAAAAACTAGCTATCAAGCTATTTGCTACATGCTAAAAATATTGCTGGTGCTGTGCCGAGGGTTTGCATCTCATAGTGCTTTTCATTTCCCTCAGCAGAGAGAATGTGCGAAGTACAAGGCAAGCTTAGAGACAGCTGCACTCCATAAATATTTTTTGTCCTCCAAACCCATGAATAACACCAAAGCCCAACACAGTGGTATCTTCCACAGTATCCTTAGAGACTTACAGCTCAAAAAATATGACACACCTCCATTTGCTTGCAGGCAATGTTAAGCACAAAAAGTTACATCAGGGCAGCTTTGAAAAGGGGTCAGAGGATAAAGATTTAACTGGAAACAGCCACAGCAGACATGCTGATGGTGAGTAACTGATTAGCATGTACTTTTTTCATGATTGGGTGGCAGTTATATAAGTATCACTAAGTACGGTAGCTTTGTATTTTCCAGTTAATCAAATTCCAATTGAGAAAATTTAATGCATAATAGTCATTATTGCTTATATTTAATCATAACGTATACACAAAAAAATCACAACTTACTATAACAAATGCAACACATTTTAGGCGAGCGATAAAATTATAGTGTATTGGAAAAAATACTGTAAAAAAAAAAGTAATGTAACATCGATGCCCCTTGCACACTCATTGGCGAGCAGGAGCAAGCCAACCCAGTCTTTGCAATAGAAAATATTCCCTATGGGCGGCGGTGCTAAACACTGTGTCATCCAACTGCACATGTCTTTGGATAATGCCCTTCTTTGTACGTGAAATTATTTCAATGAACACGCTGGGTCCTCTATCTAGCCGGTGATAGAACTCTCGTCCATTCGGCGGCATTCGCTGCCTTTGACACCTGACTGAGGCTATAACCCTTAAACAATCTTTGCAGTTCCAAGGTGCAGTGTGTATATAGGCTAGGATGGCTATATAGGCTATTAAGTGCAGATAATTATGTACTTGCTCGCACTCACTCACCAAAAACGCCCTGCATTTGCTCACTATATATTTTTGTTGGTTTTATCAAATTAACACAGTTCAACTCCTGTTACAGATGAATTGAGCACAGAAGCCACTGGATCTGGCAACAGACTGCACCAGTCTCTGATTTATAGTTTTGCCACAGTAGGTTTCGCTTTGGTAGTGGCAGCACTAGTAATCCTGGCAGCTGCAGTGATGTTGCAGCACAAGAGACGGCAGCTAGCGGCCTCAAAGCTACAGACTCAGGACCAGAAGATTGCGATCATGAAAGAAACAGGCTATGTTAATCCAACATACAAGTTGGAAAACGATGAATAAGATGTAGCATATCTCACCATGTAAAATCTAAACGCATACATACATGTGATTTGAATATCCCCGTTGTAATTTTTATATAACATGTATTTTTGGTGTTAAAAGAAAAGCTAGAACGTTGAAAGGCCAATAACAAATAGGCTCGCCACCACAGATGGAATTGCGTTAGCGGTCCACAAATTAGTATATTATTCTGAGAATAATAGGGTGATAAAAACGTGTCGGAAAATAGGCCAAATGTGATGAGAAGGAGATACGTAGGAGCTTTTTTCAAATGACCACAAATTATTTAAATGATGGACCTCCTTTGCGAATAATTAAATCTAGGGTGACTGCTACTGTATCTTCGAGGATCTGCGTCTAGAACTCCATTAATTACGTTTGTTTTTCACAGCGTCTTTGGATGCTAAAAACTATATACAGCTTCAGAGGAATAAAAGAAACGGGAAAAGAATTAGAGAAGAAAAAGCGGACATAGAGATAATGTGTGCACCCCTAATGCACGCAAATACTGACTTTTGTGCTATTTTCGTTCAAATAAACATACAAACGTAAATTACAGGTAGTTTGTGCCTTTAGTTCTCTTCAATGAATCTTGTTAGGTTTGTGCTGAAATGTTCACACCTGCATGAACAGATCACGCACAAATAAATATTAGGCAAGTAAATGCTATGTGACAAAGGGAAAATAGGGATGGTGAATGAAAGAAAAGATAGAGATGAAATATAAAGCATAATTGTGTCATGTGGAACTAATGACATAACCCCTGTATTGAATGGGTTGGTATTCGTGTCAGTATTTCAAACGTCGATTTTGCCAAGGCATTTCCGTTTTGTCGCGGCAAAATTAAACTGCCGCGGCAATTGCCCCGGCAAAACCTGGGCCGAAAAATCCGGGACATTTGCCGCGGCAAGAATAACTAGCTGGGCCATGTTCAATCGTGTCAGTATTCTTGTCGTTGCCGGGCCTTTTGCCGCGGCAAAAGTGCTCTTGCCTCGGCAAATTGCCATTTGCCGCGGCAATTGAATTGCCCAGGCAAGGGGCCGGGCAGTACGTACCGCAACCCACCATTTGAGCATGCGCATTTGATCAAGATACCAGCGTATCCATGAAGGCAGAAACCTAGTTCTCTCTCCAGCCTCGGGGGCCAGCTCCCTGGCCGAATCTCTAGCTATGAAGCTGAGCCTAGCATGTGACCACCGCCCCCCGGCCCGCCCCATCCGCCCCATCCACGCGGGTGCCAGTCAATGAAAGAAAAGATAGAGATGAAATATAAAGCATAATTG
Organism: Geodia barretti; assembly: GCA_030341885.1. Lineage (NCBI taxonomy): Eukaryota > Metazoa > Porifera > Demospongiae > Tetractinellida > Geodiidae > Geodia > Geodia barretti. The sequence goes on along the minus strand of CASHTH010002777.1, from coordinate 13,565 downwards.
TGTCATGTGGAACTAATAATATAACCCCTGTATTGTCGCCTGGTGCAAGCATAGACCTATGTATGTGACACTCTCTGGCTGCTCTGTTATGTAATAAACGTTGGTGACACCTATCATTTCAAATAGACAAAGTATTTGATGTTGCAATATACATTGGATCATGAGCGTACTCCATTACCATACTTTATACCCATCTCCATTATTCCCACTATGTACGTACTTGTCCCCCAAATTATGCATGCCCCTTATAGTTCAAAAGATAAAAACGTTTTAAAGGAAGAGAAAAGTGCGTAAATTAAAGATGATGCAGAAGATCTTCATATTTGTTACAGTCGGTAACTTTGGGGAGAGTCATGGTCCTAAGGCTGTTTCTGCTTCTTTACTCACTGTTACCAAGTTTCAGGAGTAAAAGGTAAAGCTGATGAGGATGTGTAACTGTGTACTTGGGACTGTCATATAATGGTGAGAAAAGCGAGCCTACCTAGTTTTCTGAATGCAGGAGTGTTTTATTATTTGCGAGCGAGTGAGCCCACCCAGTTGTTTGAATGTGGAATTTTTCCATATTTTATATATTATATCTGTAACGGTCAACCGTCCCACGGACCAACATACCGTAATGCTTATGTGATTCTAAATACACACAAAACATGCGCGAAATATTGAAATGCTCGCACCCCTACGTGATTCTAAATACACGCAAAACGCGCAAAATTCTGAACTGCTTGCCAAACAATGTTACATTCCTCCAGTATTAATTTTGTATGTGACAGGCATTGCACCGTAATGTACTAAATACGAAAAAAAACAAAAATATAAATATAACAACTTGTGCTCACTCACCAAAAATGTGTGGCATTCGAGGCATTGCACTACCTAACAAAACAATTACCTTATTGGCATATCCAGAGAATAAAATGGATTCTTGAGAACAAAATCAGCATAGAGCTCATAAATTCTCTTAAGTAGGTCTTCAACTTTTTGCTGCTTGTTATCAGCAACAACAATAAATTTTACACCTTAGGAGGAAAACGAAAGCCACTTGATATTGTAATGGTGAAAGTGCCAAACTTAAACTGCCATTAATGAGTCCCATGTGCTGCAAACTTGCTATCATTATGGAACATTACATCATTATGCTTGAATACAAGTACATATATACAGTGCACCTGAATTTCAAATCTGATAGTCATGAAATGTGGTTTTAGGTCTACTTTCGTGTTTGATTCATTTGAACTTTTTAGAGAGGTAAAGAACATAATATTAGATTGGTGTGTTTGCTGAATCAGCAAACCAAATACAGTTACTATCACTCTGGCGAACAAATATTTATTAATTGCCTGCTGGCAGTTGTATAATACTACACATGCAAGGCTAATTGATGGGCTGGGCTTCGTACGGTCCACCTCTAGCTTCAAAGCACAGCATCAGTGAGTAGCATTATGTGCAATGCTTGACTGGGTATTTGTCGTTCACACAGGTTCTTGCTGAACTCACACACGTACACAAACAGTAACCCTTGCTGCGCATGCACACCAGGACAGATATTTTCTGTTGTTATTATACACCACACTACCACCCATTCACAGGAATAGTAATATCCAGCTTCTTTCCCTTCAGTAATTAAATTGACTTTGCATACAACTTTTGTTTTATCACCCAGCAATCCCTAAGAGATAATTATGTGGAATTGACCTATAACCTGTAATTGTTTGAAAGCAGTAGAATTTAAAAGAATCAGCTTCCAGACACTGGATACCAGAGGAATGCTTGGCTGGTGAGAGTTTCACAGAAATGGCATATATCCTGCGGAAGAGATTATGACATTGAGACTTGAATTGTACCAACTTCCCACATGCTTCTCACTTTCTACCATAGGTACTTAATCCGGTGTTGCCTTGTTTATATCTTAGCACACCATCACAAACTTAGAAACGTGCTGTTGGCTGGATATCTAATAACAGCAAAATAACTTTCTACTCGAGAAAGGATTTGATCATAAATTTTAATACTAACAGAAATTTTAGCACCACTGTAGATGCCTTCCTCCAACCCATCTACAGATTTACACATGATCCTGAATTGCTAAAGGCATGGTGCTAACAGTGGTTTTTCGGTTTAGAAAGCAAGAGTTCCAGTCCCAAAATTACTAAACTATCATTAAACATTATGGTGACTAAACTTACGAATGAAACATGCTGAGGAGCATAATTCTTTCATTGATGGAAACTCTTAGGCGTGCAAATTTTAGTGACACTGGGTAATTTTCTGGATTTGTCAGCACAGTCATTGCAGATGTTCCATCAGGAATACAGCGATTTGCCACAGGTTGACCATTGAGTGCTACCAGCGAGTACCCCACTGAAAATTACCATAATATAGCTGGTATCTAGCTACACATAAAAAAACCTTACCTTGGATGCCATGTTTCTCTCCGTATTTGACGACCACTTGCCTGTCTACCTCTTCCAGAACCAACCCAAGAGGACAGTTGAACGTGGCTTCAACTTCTGCACTGGTGTTTGGCTGATCATGGGAGAAAATCAACCCGCCAGCCTTACTCACGATGTAAACGCTTATGATGCCCATGCCTTTGGATAGTGATGATGAGGGATACACGCCTACTACATGCACCGATTGCGCGCATGCGTATCATGGCAGTTGATGCGCATGCGCGTGGGCAGCACAGCGACTCGATCCTACAGTCCCCTCTCTTGTTGCTGGATGGAAGTCACTAGACGAAGTGAGCCTATTATGTGTATGTACACCCCACCATCTTCTTGTGTGCCATTAGCATGGTAGGGTGTCGAGGCCAAATTTATGCGCCATGCTGTTATCACGCATGCGCATTGGCTTTAGCGGGCAAGGCAACAGCATTTTCAACCCCCATCCCCTCCCATGTATGCCTTTCCTCGGGACGTTTCCCCATGACTGTTATCCAGTAAGGTATGCATGGACCACTGGGTGTCAACACAAGGCAAAAACATCCAAACAACCTAACTACACCTACGACATGACAACGGATTTCCACGTAATACATCTGGCGCCATAGCAAGATATTTCTTCCATGCACCTTCCATTGTTTGTGACTTGTATTATTATTAGAGCTTCAGCATATACGTAACATGTATTGATTATAAACTGTTTTAGATTTTCCAAGTGCTCTTCTAGAGATTTCCTCTTTGTTGCCGAGGAGTTGTCTAGTGTCTTTCGATTGTGAATTTACTGGTCTGCGAGGTAATGATACAAGAGAAGAATGGGAGGATACTCCTGAAGAAAGATACTCCAAACTCAGAGATGTCAGTTTTAGATGTTAGGGTAGTTTACATACCAGTTAAGGAGAGGAAAACAGCATATGAGAAATTTCATGGTTGTTGTATTCACAGTTGCTGGGTACTCATCAGCAAACTATTGTATGTAAGTTCACATAAGTGCTATCCAATAAAAGATTGTCTGATTATAGCCTCGTTTGCTGGCTTTTCCTGCTTTCATGTACATGTGTACATGGTGTAATATTGGGGCATAGTAGGATTTGTGTGTGTAACTTTACCATTGTCTATTAAAGGGAAAGTGTCAGGACATAAGGACTAAATTTAGAAGTGTTACTAAATATAGAACTAAACAAAGGGCCCAGTGCAAGAATGCAATTAGGTTCCCATTTTCAGTATCAGTTTCTAAATTTAGCCCTTATATAACTGCCACATTCCCCTTTTTCCTGCTCCTATAGAAATGTATGGGACCCAAGCTCATGAGTGTATTAATGATACAAGCCTGAAAAATATTTTATTGTTCAACCTGTAGATTTGATGTTTGTATTAAACTGGGTTTGAATGAGGAGGGCTTGTGAACAGATCACTTCAATGCCTAACGTAGATAGAGAAGCATCTACTGTTGCTCTGCTAATTGATAAGTTTTGGCTAGCTGTTTACTGGTGACATTGCCAGAGTAGGGGATGAAAATGAGCAGAGACCATTGTACATTAAAAAAATTGTATATCCATGGAGAATAAGGGACATTTATTGTGGTGAAAAGGAACTCCCTGCCTTGCTTGTCCTTAAACCCTCACTTGCATAATTTAAAGAAACAATCATGTGTTGTGGGAGTCTCCTGCCTATAGATGTGGTGATGCCTGTGGCTCACCTGTGGTACGTAGCTTCTTGGGATTAAGGGTTATGTTCTGTGTATCTGGGAGTTAAGTAATATGGCGATAACTAAAGAATTGAACTTTATTATAATTATTCTAGGGCTGCTCAGAATTCTGTCTGATCCAGTACGGCATCTGTTTGTTTGTAAAACAAGAAAACGAGTAAGTTGTTATAAATTAAGTCCAAGTTTTTGACAGAAACTCTGCATGTTGAGTATTGCGTGGTGTTTTGTGTGATTAGTTACATAAGCCAGAGTTGAGGTAATGCTTTTCAACTACAGGTATGAGGTGTTCCCATTCAATTTCTACTTGTTTCCTTGTCATTCACTGGGACGCAGGTTGGATAGGTGTTTTCGTTGCCAGGTATGCACCCTAATTTCATGAAATTGTGAAATGTGTTTTTGTGTCACTGGAGGACTTTGTTCGCTAAAAGGTGTGATTTGTGAGTTTTTTGTTGTAGTTATATGCATCACCTACTGCAATGAAGAGCACTAAAGTGTTGTTAGTGTTGGTGTATTTGCATGTTTATAAGTAATTCATGGCCGGGCGGGCTATGCCAAGCAGTCTATCTCATCACTAGAGCAAGTTTCTCATTCTAACACAGGCTAGCTGCATCAGTGGGTAGTGACTGGACTAGATATGTACACTCGAGTCTCTCATAATTAGTCAGTGGTGCAAGGATAGACAGACAAGCACACACAGACTATAATCATCGCTGCGCGCGCAAATGCAAGGTTATTAATAATTTTACTGTGGCAAGGTGCTTATCTGCCAGGTTTTTTACAACATGGGTGGCTGTCTTCCCTTTTGTCAGTCTCCGTTTTATGAGGTTGAATAAGTCTCCATATATGGCAATATTGCTGTTTGCTATTACTTATCTCTGGCTGGGCCTTTTTTAGTTAACATCACTTCTACAGGTCTAGAAAACCAACATAATGTCTATTATCCTAGAGGAAGTGTTATGAAGGCAATTAGCCTTGTTGAATTCCCCAAAAGGCTTGCTTCCTTTTTTATCGTTGTCCAATTAACCTAGGGGTTATGCAGTTTTTAGTGCAAAAAAGGGACACTAAAAGAAGTTTAGAGTGTCTGGTTCCAACTAATCAGTTCCAGGAAATTTTCTCACTTCCGGTATATACAACTACATCTATTGTGTATGTATGCAACAAGCCTTTGTCTGTTTATCTTTGCATGTATTTTTCAGTGTGGGCTCTCTTAATGTGCTGTTCTGACCAAACCAAAATTGGTTGTATGACAGCCCATTTTATGAGGTTGAACACATGCTGTTACCCCTCTCCATCGAACTTCACAAGTTACTATGGGTCCCTTGTCATTCTAATTCTTAATAATTCGTGTATTATGCATAATAAGCAAGGATGCTTATATCAAGGCAATATGAAATCCCATTGCAATGCTATGATGCTATAGTGTTGTGTTGAGATGGTCCAGATTTCCAGAATAGATTTTTTATGGTTGCAAAATTCCAATCTTCACTGATCATAATGTAAACCCGATTGTGAAACTGACATGGTGATGGTATTGATCTCCTTCAGCCTTCTAGCCTGAAATTGCTTTCAAACTCAGGACTTGACTTCAACAAGTGGATTAGGGAAGGTTAGATTTGGAAGTGAGTGTATATATACCTCATAACATTATGCACTACAATGAATGTTGTTTCACTTTTTAGGTATACCATACATGAGAGAGACAGACGAGTTATGGTGGAAAAGAAGAAGAAAAGAAGCTGAAGAACCATCAGACGAAGAACTTAATCAGTGTTTAGGATTCTCTCGAGTATTTAAAATCATCGCTGACTCGGTGGGTTAGGAAGCAGGCACATGATAGAATGGAATGAACTACATGGTAATACCAACTACATGCAATCAAATTTTGTGACCCTTTAATTCCGGATATTATTACGGACGTAACGAGTAACCTATTAGTACATGTAGACTGCCAGGTCTCTAGGATCATAGGGGAGAGGACGGCTTCAGAGTTTGCAGTGTAAAATATGTCACTAGAAATGGTGTTGCATTGCTTCAGATTACATTATGCCCAATCTGATTTGATGACCATGTTTTGTGCTGATTTGTTCACCAGTGACTTCACGCAATGAAACACAGAAACAGACATTATTTCTCCAGCTTATTGTATATACCGTGACATCCCAAACTACTTGACGCTATGGCGTCTGTCAATATTGCTGCTAACATAACAATGCTTTAGAGGTTGTGGTGGTGTTTTTTTTGCTTAAACTTATTAAATGTTTGCCATATTGATAGAAACAAGGTCTGCGTTTGTTATACACATATAAGCGTCTATAGTGGCCACTATAACCCCTTGCTAGCCCAGCTCCTCTACACTATTCCCAGTGTGTAAACATACTGTTAGGCAATTTGCCCTTTCGACATGCGTGAGTTTGTGAATGGGCTGCAAACACAGCACCTGCTCGTCTAAAGGGCTAGTTTACAACAAAAGATGTGTATGTTCATTTAACACACCAGTGTGGTCTCGCGTATTTTTCTTGTAGAATATTCCCGTAGTTGGGCACAGTGTACTGCTGGATCTTCTGCACACATATTCTCACTTCATTGATGATCTTCCAAAGGTACAAATTGGTACATATACTCTTGTAAGGATGCAAAATCCTATTTGGTTGACATAATGTATGGTGCTAACCGGCTGCCTTTGGTAGTAAAATGTATACCTTGGGGAGTACTTCAAGGTTTTGTGACTGCTATATTATTAGCTCATCAGACTAATTGTCTGTGCACTTGTGACTAAGTTTACTGCTGCAAAGGATAAGATGGCAGACCTTTGTGTTGGTTAAATGCATACATTTTCACTTCAACAGGAACTTGAAGCATTTAAGAGTGAAATAAACAGGAGACTCACTAGGTACGTGCTGGTGATCTTTACTTTAAGGAGATTTGATGAGTATGTATTTTAGTGTAAACATGCATTATTCTACTACATTACTGCGTGTGTGTGTACACACAAACCAAGTTAATTGTCCTAGTATAGACAATAGAATGAGGAGAGACCATAACCTATGGCCAGATTAACACCACAATATTATGTAACTGTTTGAGGCAAAAAAACACATACTGAACATCTACACAGCTTTCTGCCCATATCTCACACTACGACATTATGTTAGTAAGACCCAAGGATGCTGTTACAAAGGATTCTCTGGTATCGCATTCCATTTAAGAACTGTGATAGTGCATATTATATGGCACAGATGTAAAGATTGTGTGGAGTGCTACTGAGAGAGCATCAGACAGGCGTTTTCACTGGGGACAGTGAAAAGTACTCCATGAGCAGAGCACATCCCTAAAACTGAACGTTACTGGAGTAATGTCATACTTGGCATCATGCCAGTTTTTAGACCAACCCTTGCTTCAGAGTCATTGTAGTATGTCCAAAACGAGGTCAAAGCAAAGCAAATAAACTACAAGTACTGTAGTAAGTATGTACACACTGATGAAGGTGACCTTTCGGTCCAGCTGCACTGCATTCATACCAGGAATAAGCTTTTCGTTTTCCACTCGACACATTGTGTATTGGCTAGGGCATCAAAATGTCATAGTATAAGAGCTATAGCCAAGTCAATCTAGCAAGGTAAGAAAGCACAAAGGATTACATCAGGGCAATATCAGAAGTACCACAACCACCACACATCTCAACAACCTGGGCTGGTGCCGAAAAAGTAGTCTGAGTGGCACAAGTGCCCATGGTGTTTTTACACATAATTAATTATTTTTCTCTGTAGAAAGGTGAAGGTTTTCTTCCCTTCTCAAATCATATACACTCTGTACACACATGAGCTTGTTACAAGCCTCTATAACCTGTAATGTTTTTTCAACTGCAGCATATACGACACCCTTGTTTTATGTGAAAACAGCTCCATCAGGGTATGTTCTGTCAAATTGCTGTTTTCTCTCATGCTTCATTCTTAAAAGGAACGTGGCAGTATATAAAGGCTAACTTAAATTGTTACTAAAAACGGAAACCTAATTGCATGCCTGCACTGGGCCCCATTGTTTAGTTCTATCTTTAGTATAATTTAGCCCTTATGTACTGACACATTCCCTTTAAATACATATGTATATGTATATCTATTCCTTCGGAGTTGTGGTCGGATTAGCTGTGTTTATTATTAGTGCCTTCATCGTCTAATTCTAGTGCCTACTTGTGAGCAGTTCACTTAAATAGTAAACAAATGTGCCCCAGTGGCTATTGTGCCGATGCATAATTTTACATCATTAACCCTCGGCGCGCATGCGCAGCGAGGGTTACAGTAGTTGGGTTTGTCTGTTTGTCTGTTTGTCTGTCCATGCTCCAACTCACTTCTCGATGGTTTATTCGTCCCACAAACGATACGACGTAATAAACGGGTAATAAGGATCAGTTTAATCGAACGGTTTTTCCTGAAACGACTGCGTTCGAGAGCGACAAACTGGCACCGTCGCGGACCGTGTTCCGTGGCCCAACCCATCAATAAGCGGTGCGCATGCGTATATTAGACGCGATCAATGCGGCTCACCCCGACCTGATCCGCCTGCTCTGTGTACCTTGGAGGCACAAGAAACCACAGCGAAGGGCGTGTATCGACTCCCGCATGTTATCTACTACCGTAGCTAGCCTTTGTCAGACTCTCCGCGAGCTACTAGCGGGAGACATTAGCGGTACCGCGCATGCGCAGTTCGCCGAGGGTTTGCACTTCAGTGCTTTTCATTAAACAAACAAATGTTTTTTCATTCAAGAATATTTACTTGTAACAGTACCAGAAAGTATAAATATTCATATTTGATCTAAATTCCTAGCATCATTCATTACCAAACTGGCGGCCTGGTCTGCAGCCAGTGATGCGTAATGAGAGGAGTTAAACTCTGCAGGAAAATTTTTTGGTCTTTGTAATGGATACAAACTCTATAGTAGTAGAGAGTGCAGGAAAATCCTCAGTGTGCATGTGACCATTAACGGCTGTTTTTTGCGAACTATTGATGCGTCAGAAGTACGCGGCAGGCAAGTATGGGATCTACAACACTTCCTGATGATGTACATAGCTTTAGAAAACGTGCCATGTACCTGGTGGTCGACCATGTCACACATTCAGCTACTACGTGGTGTGATGCATCACACAGTGGGACTTTTGTGCTTTGGTGTTTTAATGTTTGTGTAGTGTTCTTGATATATATTATACGTATGCGCACATGTCTGTATACATATGCACTGCACTGAGGCTTTAGAATACTTTAGTGCCTTTTATTAGTCGTTACATGCCCTTTGTTGTGCAAGGTATATACATGAGTGAGGAGATCAAGTCAAGGTAAACCCAGTGCGATTTGCATATTGACTTTTCCCCTTACTTTCACGGCATATCTCTTGAATGTCAATTTTTAGAATTTTATTTTTCAGGCTTGCGTACTTCTGAGCTGATGGTATCGCTCATGGGCCACCTCGTAGCCTGTAGTGCCAGAATAAGCTTAGACATACAGAGAGAGAGAGAGAGACAGCCAGGGAGACAGACAGACAGACAAACTACTGTGTAACCCTCGCTTCATACCTGCGCAGGGGGTCAAATGAAGAAAAATTAAACCCTGCTCTCACTTACATCGCTTTTGTTGTAGGCATGTCTTGGACCCTCTTTATCACTTGCAAATGTGTACAGTGCTTTAGCAAAACCAGAGTTTCCTCAAGTCACAACCGGTTAGTCTGTTTTAAATGTGTGTTGTGTTTAATACAACCTTCTACATGGTAACTAGTGTAACGAAAAAGCATATCAATGACACCCAGAATCCCTGATTTTAAAGAAGAACTGAGCTGCCCAGGGTGAGAACTGAACATCAACCAGAACTAGTTGAAACACAGCATTACTCATTGCTTTGGCTTTTCTTATTGGTCAGTTGTAGGCAGCAGTAATTAGTACACCCCTTATATGTACATACTGATTGCTTGGTAACATCAAATGACTACGTTTATGTAACAAGTACAGTATGTATAAAGGGCGACAGAACAAGGGATGACATTAAGGGTGAAGTACAGTATGTGGGTGCATGTTTATAAGAAGTGTCTCGGATTTGAGTAGCCTTATGATATGTTATATCACCGAAAGACAATAGGAGGTGCCCTGTTTTGGTTACAGACACTGGGTAATTTTCTATCACAGTATTTCCCGAGTCTTGTGCTACTTATGGATCTGGAAACCACTTTCATGAAGCAGCTTATGATGCATACTTGTCTGGGTATGTGTTTCTCATGGTAGTAAGGATGCTTGGTAAGTACTATCTGTATGTTCCATGTGTAGTGTGTTACAAGCCGAGTGCGTTATCGTCTCTTGAGTCTGCACAATAATTTCCTGTAATATAAGAGCGTAAATGGTGCTTTAACTGGTTTGTAACAAGATTTCTAGTGAATACTTTAGCTATGGCACATCCATATAAGACCCACGAAAACTCGCTTCTAGGAGTGCTTGTCAGCCTGTTCATTAATTTTCCAGTCATTCAACTGTGTGCTTATTGTACTATGGGCATCTTTGATACATATGCCCATGCAGTGCTACAAGTATTAGTTAAAAAACCGTGCGAGTGTACTACGGGTATCATTGAACGTGTTTTGCAGTCGAGAGACGATAACGCACAAGGCGTAGGCGAGTGCGTTATTGATTCTCGAGACCGCAAGCCGAGTTTAATAATAACCGTAGTATACGAGCGTGAACGGTGCTGTAACTGGTTTGTAGCAAGATTTTCAGTGAACTGTCGAGCTCCCAGTAAGTTTTTAATTTACTTGTAATAATGTCACAGGAGGAGAAAATGCAGTTGATGAATTTAAAGCTGTGGAATCATTCAAAAATAGGTAATTTGATTGTGTGAAACTCGTTTTGGGGTTAAAAGAGAGCAAGTTATGTGTTTAGTTGAGGTGCAGTTGATTAACGCATGTAAGCAGGAATAGAATAAGCTAGTTGTCACCTGTCGCAGTAACTTTGTGTTCGGAACTACTGCACATAGCTTAAGTCTTTGCTTATTCATTTTTATATAGGTTTTCTGGAGGTATAGAAAATTGTGACGACCAATTTCTATTAAGAGGGAACCTAGCGCCCAGGCACTGACCTACGTACAACCATGGCTAAAGCTCAAGAGAATGTGTACACCAGCGTTGGCCTTTGAGTTGTAACACAGTGCTTCCTTGCATCAGTGTACCTATGTAGTTGCAGACGTAGTGGCAAACACCATTTACAAGTATTTTGCCTGAGGCTGTTTTGTGCGGTGTGTACAAAAAAAAAAAAAACAACAAAAAAATACAAACAAAACCCACAAAACAACAAAACTTTTACAAACACCATCATTCACACTGCGTACCAAGTCATGGATTGCACCTGCAGCCCAGGTTTATACAGTGTTACCTCTAATTTTAGTTTTGACGTAAATTAAAAACTGAACAACAACAGTAACAAGAAGAAGAAAATGAGATTTTAGACAATATGTCTATTTTGACCATAGGTCAATTGATATGTCAGAAGTGGGATATGATTGTAATGAAAAGCACTGAAGTGCACGCGTAAGTAAACGCATGCGCCGTACCACTAATTGATGGGCTGGCTTAGTTTTAGTAGCTGTTACTCGTGGTCTCTTGCCAGGCTCGCGCAGAGTGTGACGGCGGGACTAAACTATGATAGATTGCGAGGAGGCGGATATACGCCTGGTTTGCTCTTCGGGCCTATGAGTACGCGGGTGATCTGCTACGGGGATTGATGGACGTCGTTGTGTTATGTATTTGTGTATGGCTTTTTTGGCGCTCTTAGCTTTGAATGGAGTGGTTTAGAGAAACCGTCGAAGTCTGACCTCATTGCCCGTTAGGAGGTGGTATGCTTGGTGAGACGGAACACTCGAGAAGTGAGATGTGACCGACAGACAGCAGACACAGCAGACCCAACTACCGTACACCACTGCGCATGCGCGCCGAGGGTAAAACTGAGCTTTATATCAATTAGTGTACTGGTCGTCAGCCTGGATATGTTATAAGGAGTCCTTGGGCAAGTCTAGTATTAGCTTAAATCGGTCACTGACGAATACTCTTGGGCATAGCATAATTGTAATATTACCATATAGGGGTTCGTACCATGTTCAAACTGTGAAAGTGCTGTTCTCTTCAATCTACGGTCAAGAAGGGTTAAATAACAGGTTTCGCTTAAAGTGTTAGTATTATAATTTAGGTCATATGCAGACGCTCATAAACTTATATAATGTATTTAGAAACCAGTTTTCCAATGATGCCAATAAAACCTTTCTTTTTGGTAGCAGTAACCATAATATTTTTGTTTATGCAAGCATATACTCTCCTAAGTCTGCGAGAACACGACGGGCGTGAAAGCCGCAGCGGCACCCAGTAAGGGAGTGAGCCTACTTAGTTGTTTGAAATGGTGAATTTTATCCAGTTAATTATAGTTTCACCATTGCTTTGGAGCGTTGTGGAAGTGAGCTGGGTCATAGTAGGGACTCCCAAATGATTGCTACAAGAAGAGATTTGAGCAGTGGAGTAGGAGACCACTTTCACGGTTGAGAAAAAAAAAAAAGCAAAAGGGTGTAAACTAACAAACAAACAAACCAAAAACAACGACAAAACACAACCATCGTGGACACCCACCCACCCAAAACTACGCAGAACCAAAACAGACAACAAACACCCCCAAAAACCCCCCCCCCTAACCGTACCCGACCTTTTTTTGGCACCACCAAACAAACCAAACACAACAACTCAACCACAACCTATGACACCTATGGAGGTCCCAGATGACAAACCTGTATCCAATACCTGAACCTCTGGTTTAGACTAAAAATATCTCCAATGAGTGAAGTAGGACACATATTCCCTGCAGCACTACCAGCACAAAGGCAAGCCCAGTTCCAGCTACCTTTTTAGCTGATGGCCAAGAAAGAGAAACATGCTTCTCGAGTGAATATAAATCCCATTCCAAGCGCTCCTCCTGCTGAAAGTCAACCTAAAATATCTAAGAATAATACATACATGCTGGAAACTTATCTAAACATGGACCTAAACACTCCCAAACGAGTCTTGTGCACCAGCCCCCGCCCTGCCCACACGCGGAAAAAAAGAAAGAAAGAAAAAAAAGGCAAGTCAAGTCTGGGATCTTTAGTCCATTTGATTGGCACTGGAGCTGGAGCACAATTTGGAGGTACTCCAATCAGCATTGCAGGATTCGCTTGTCGCTCATGTATCCAGGTGAGCATGTTCAAACTCACATAACAAAAACAAGTAAATTAAAAACCACGAAAAATAGGGCATATAGGGATGGTATAAAAAGAACAGGGAGACAAGATAGGGAGGGATACATGAAGCACAGTTGGGGGGAAAACACGATGGGGAGGAAGCTCGGAAAACAAAAACAAAAAAATAAAAAAAA
>CASHTH010002776.1:0-26407 GCA_030341885.1 Geodia barretti | reverse complement strand
GCGGATGCATGCGCCACAAGCTGTGACGGAGCCAGTCCTGTCGCTACAGGCCCGGCCACATCCCAACGGTCCAGTGGTGGCTGAATGTCGGGAGCGTCGAAACGAGAGAAAGAAACGGCGGCCTGCTGGTAGCGGTGCCCTACGAGCACCCCGAGCAGCGACTACTGAGGCGGGCGGCGGGTGGTGGCAAACTGGTTTGCCTATATTCGAAAAAAAAAATATCCGAAAACTGTCCTCTACGGGGAGCCGCGCAACCGCGCGAGCATGACCAGAAATGGCATTTTCAGACGCGGAAATTGCAATCAAACGGGCGGCTGATGGGACTTCACACTTCACTGTCGTCCAGCCACGGCCACTTGGAAACAACAAGGGTCGAACGCGAAGAAGGAGGGTGTGGACGGCGGACCATAGAGCGGTGGGCGCGAGAGGTTCAGTATCAGGGGTGTCACGTACGTTAATTGTTACGAGCACCAGAGGGAAAAAGTGACGGTTCTGAGCCGGAATGTGTACCGGAAAAAAGGAAAAAAAAAAGAAGAAGGAATCGAGGAGCGGCCGGTCGACACGACGACCGACGTGCCTGGCGAGGTGCCCTATCCGACGCAGCCGTTTCCGACCAGGCCGCCGGCCTTTGCGGGCCAGGGGGTGTCGCTCGACGATGCCAACGACCTGACCCCGGAGATCCACGCCCTGGCCGTGGAGGAGTTGCGGCAGTACCGTCTCGGCCCCATCTTCACGCCCCCGAGCCTGCAGGGCACGCTGCAGCGGCCGACGGTCGGTGGCGGCGCCAACTGGGGCGGGTCGGCGTTCGACCCGGAGACGGGCCTGCTCTACGTAAGGTCGACGGAGGGGGTCACCTCGAATCAGATATGCCGGAACACCGGCGAAGATCCCGATGTGGACGTCGAGTACAGCAACAACTGTCCGCGCGGCGCGGTGACGGCCATCTTCCGCGGCCGGCCGGGGGCGATCGAGCCCGTGCGCAGCCGGCTGGGACCGATTCCGCTGATCAAGCCGCCCTACGTCCGCGTGAGCGCGATCGACCTGAACCGGGGCGAGATCGCCTGGCAGATGCCGCTCGGGGAGGGCAGCCGAATCGTCCGCAACCACCCGCTGCTGCGCGGCGTGGACCTGCCGGACCGGCTCGGCGGCCCGGGCGGCAGAGGTCCGCTGGTGACCGCCGGCGGCCTGGTGTTCTTCGGCAGCGGCGACGGACATCTCTACGCCTTCGACAAGACGACGGGCGAGGAGGTCTGGCGCGGCGCGGCGCCTTACCAGCCGGGTGGGAATCCCATGACCTACCGCACGCGCTCGGGCCGGCAGTTCGTCGTGATTCCGACCGGCGCGGGACCCGACGCGGCCCTCGTCGCCTTCGCGCTGCCGTCCTGAAGCGCTGTGCAGGCCGGCCCGGCCCGTCAGGCGATCCCGGTGAGCGGCTCGATCAGCTGCGGGAGCCTGCCGTTGCTGTCCCCGAACCGGTCGCGGGGGATATCCAGCAGGTTGAGCGCAGTCACCCAGAGGTTGGCGATCGGCGTTCCCTGCGGATAGCGGATGTGGCGCCCCCCCTTGCGCGCGGCGGCAAGTCCACCCACCAGCGCGATCGGCAGATCGTCGTGAAAATGCGTGTTGCTGTCGCTGATCCCCGCACCGTAGACGAGCAGCGAGCGGTCCAGCAGCGTCCCGTCGCCTTCCGGCGTGTTGTGCAGCTTCTCGACCAGGTGGGCGAACTGCTGCACGTGAAACGTGTTGATCTTGTGCAGGCGCTCGATCTTCGCCGGCTCGTTCATGTGATGCGACAACGGGTGATGCGAGTCCGGCACGCCGATCTCGGGATAGGCCCGGCCGCTGACCTCGCGCGCCAGCATGAACGTGCTGACGCGGGTCAGGTCGGTCTGGTACGCCAGCGCGAGCAAATCCATCATGAGCGTGGCGTGCTCGGCGTAGGTGCTGGGGATCCCCATCGGCTGGTCGACCACAGGGAGCTCCCGCGAGTTCTGCTCCTCGGCCTTCTGCAGGCGCCGCTCGACGTCCCGTACCGACTCGAGGTACTCGCCCAGCCTGGCGCGGTCGGGCGCTCCCAGGACCCGCTCCAGGCTCGCGATCTGTCCGTTCACGAAATCGAGCATGCTGCGGTCCCGGCGGATGCGGTCGAGCCGCGCCCCCGCGTCGGTGCTGCCGCTCGTGCCGAAGAGCCGTTCGAAGACGGCGCGCGGATCGTTCTCGCAGGGCAGCGGCGTGGTCGGCGTGCGCCACGCGAGCGTGTTCGTCAAGGCGCAGCTCGCGCCGTCGCACGCCCCGAGGACCAGGACCGAATCGAGAGCCAGCTCGAGCGAGGCCAACTGCGTCTCCGCGCCGAAGTGCCGGGCGGCGACCTGATCCATGGACACGCCCGCGCGGACATTCGAGTCCGAGATCGCCTCGTACGGCACGCCGGTCAGAAACGTGCCGGATGCGCGGGCGTGATCGCCGCCCCGGTTTGCAAGGCCGGCCGACTCGTCGGCCAGACCGCTCACAAGCAGGAGCTGATCGCGAAACGGCGCCAGTGACGCCAGCGTAGGCGGCAACGGACCCGCCAGCGCACCCTCCGTCTGCGGCGTCCAGTAGCCCATTGCCATCCCGTTCGGCACGTAGAAGACCCCGAGCCGGCGCACCGGCGCCGCGGCAGTGCGACTGAGCGCGGTGAGCGCCGGAACCATGCCGTCGAGCAACGGCAGGGCGACGGCGGCGCCGACGCCGCGCAAGACCGTGCGCCGGGACAGATGCTTCCTGGTGATGATCATGGTTTTCCCCTGGCCGCGCCCGGCGCCCGCCGCATCTGAAACGGTCTGCTCTGAGCAATGCCGACGATGAGGGCCGACCACCGAGTATTCTCGTCCGCGGCCTGCCGCACGAGCGCGCGTACGGTGGGCATGTCGTAGTACTCGACGCCGCGGCCCAGGGCATACGTCAGCAGCTTCTCGGCGACGGTGCGGACGAACTCGTCGCCGCGCTTGGTCACCAGGTACGTTCGAAACGCCCGCGGCCCGTCAATCCGCGTGCCGTCGACCATGGTGCTGGTCGCATCGATGGGGAGCCCGCCGTCATCCTGACGCCACCACAGCCCGGTGGCGTCGAAGACTTCGAGCGGGAAGCCGAACGGGTCGATCATGGCGTGGCAGGTCGCACAGACCGTGTTGCTGCGGTGCTGTTCCATCCGCTCGCGGAGGGAGGTCGGCTTGCTGCTCCCGTCGTTCTCCTCCAGGGCCGGGACGCTGGGCGGCGGCGACGGCGGCGGTGCGCCCAGCAGGCTCTCCATGACCCATTTGCCCCGCGTGACCACCGACGTCCGGTGGGCATACGACGTCACCAACAGCACGCTCGCCTTCCCGAGCAGGCCGTGTCGCCGGTCATCCGGCAAGACCACGCGACGGAAATGGCTGCCGTACACGTCGGGAATGCCGTAATGTTCGGCGAGGCGTTCGTTGACGAACGTGTAGTCGGCCCGCAACAGGTCCAGGACGCTCCGGTCCTCGCCCACCTGGCTTTCGACGAACAGCTCCATCTCCCGCATCATGGCTTCGCGCAGCGTGTCGTCAAAGGTGGGGTACTGCCGGGGATCGGGCTCGGAGACCAGCGCGTTGCGCGTGATCAGCCACTGGCCGGCGAAGTTCGACATGAAGGTCGTCGCACGGCGATCGGCCAGCATGCGCCGCACCTGCCGCTCCAGGACAGCCGGATCGCGCAGTGCGCCACGCTCGGCCGCCGCCAGGAGCTCGTCGTCTGGAGGGCTGCTCCAGAGGAAGAACGACAAGCGCGAGGCCAGCTCCGAATCGCTGATCCGATAGATGGCGCCCGGTGCGGCGTCGGAGCGATCGCGCTCGATCCGCAAGAGGAAGTGCGGCGACACGAGCAGCGCTTCCAGCGCCCGCTCGACGCCGGCGTCGAAATCGCCGGCGCGGCGGCCGTCCGCGTAGATCTCGAGCAGCGGCCGCACGTCGGCGTCGGTCACGGGCCGCCGATAGGCGCGCCGCGCGAGCGTGCCGAGGATCTCCGCGCAGGGATCCTCGTCCTGCGGAGTGGCCGGCCGGCAGACGAATCGCGCGGCGGCTCGGTGTATCGTCGGGCGCGGTTGCGCGATACGGCCCGGAGATTTCGACTCTGTCGATGCCGGCATGCCCGGCATCATCGGTGGACACCGCGAACTTGATCGATCGGGGCCGCGTGGGCACCCCCTCCCACGCCGCGGGCGCCGTGTCGGTGAACGCCACGGACACCAGGCGCGGCCCCGCCTTGACGACGCGCCGCAACTCCATGTGGTCGTCGGCCGTCAGGCGGTAGCCGTGGCGCTGCTGCCCTTCGACGTCGTCCTCCGCGATGCCAACCGTAAGGCCGGGGTCGAGTCCCGGGAACTTGCCGCCGACGTTGAAGCGTTCCAATAGCTCGTAGTCCAGGCGCACCTCGACTTCGTGTTCTTCATCGGCGCCGCGGATCGTGCCGGCAAAGAGATTGCGTTGGAGCCGGATCCTGAAGACGTACTCTCCGTCGAGAGGAAACGCGTGGCGAAAGGCGAAGCCGCCGTGCGTTCCGAACGGAAGGGCCGGGCCCATGCGCGCATCCTGCCGCTTGAACTCGGAGATCCGGTGTACCTGTGTGACGGGGCGAATCGCCGGGCTGCCCACCGCCAGGCGGCTGATCTTCGTTGCCGCCGAAACATAGCGGTCCATCAGCGCCGGCGTCAGCGACAGCACCTCCGCGTTGTTGTCGAACCCGAAGCCCGAATCGTCGGCGGGGAGCAGCGCCGGACCATCGATCTCCAGCGCGAGCAGGTCTCCGATTGCATTGACGTACTGGAGGCGGTTGAGCCTGTGTATGGCCACGCGCCCGGGATTGGGAGCGGATTCCGCCGCCCGGTCGAGCGCGGTCTCGAGCGCGTTGGCGAAGGCGTCCCGCGTCGCCGCGTCAGGCCGCGGGCGGCCGACCGGCGGCATCTGCCAGCTGCGCAGCTTGCGTACGACCTTCTCCAACACGGCGGCGTTGGCGGCCGCCTGCCCGAGGTCGACCGTGTCGAGCACGAGGCCGGCCGTTTTCAACCGCTCGTTGTGACAGGTTACGCAGTACCGATCCAGGAAGGCGCGCTGCGGCCGCTCCGCCGCCGGCCGCGCGCCGGCCGCGCGCGCCGGCTGCACGGGCGCCTGCTGACCCGCGGCCCCAACGCGGACCGCGTGCGGATCTCCGGCCACGACGAAGGTCGCCGCAACGAGGCAGAGCAGCGTGTTCCGCAGTCTCGACACGCAGCCCCCTTTCGGGACTATGCGCTGGTGTTACCTGGTACTGTGTATGACACGAACTATAGTATGTTCTGGGTGCAGCGAGGCCACCGCGTCCGAAATCCAGTGCGACTTGAACCTGCCGGGGGATCTTGCCGGGAGGAGGCGCCGTGATGCACGCACCCGCCGGACGTCCGACCAGCCTCTGGACCGTACTGCTCGTGCTGGCGCCCGGCGTAGCCGCGGCTGCCGGCCCCGACCTGCGGCTCGTCAACGCCGCCGCGGAGCGTGACATGCCGGCCATGCGTGCGCTCGTCAGCGAGGGCGCCGACGTCAACACCCCGCGGGCCGATGGCGCCACGGCCCTCCATTGGGCGGCGCACTGGGACGATCTCGAGGCGGTCGGCCTGCTCCTCGACGCCGGCGCCAGCGCGAACGCGGCTACCGACAACGGGGTGACGCCGCTCGCCCTGGCCTGCGAGAACCGCGGAGCCGCCGTCGTGGAGATGCTCCTGGCGGCCGGGGCGAGGACGAACGCGGCGCAGGTCGGCGGGGCGACGCCGCTGATGACGGCCGCCCGCACCGGCAGCGTGCGCGTGGTCGAGGCGCTGCTGGCGCACGGCGCGGAGGTTGGCGCATGATACGGCGACCACCGAGACGAGGCAGACCCGCGCTCATGTGGGCGACGGCGGAACGCCATCTCGATGTCGTGCACATGCTGCTCGCGGCCGGCGCAGACGCGCACCGGAGCTCCACACGCGGCTTCACGCCGCTGCTGTTCGCCGCTCGCAATGGCGATATTGAAACCGCCGGCGCGCTGCTCGACGCCGGCGCGGGGATCAATGACGCCGGATCCGATGGGTCGCAGGCGTTGCCGCTTGCAATCATCAGCGGCCACGACGCGGCGGCCCGGTTCCTGCTGGAGCAGGGCGCGGATCCGGACGGGGCGGTCGCCGGGGTGCCCGCCTTGCACGCGGCTGCCGGCCCCGTGGGGATGTGGTTGCGCGAGTGGCTTCACAGTCGCGGCATCGGCGCCAGCGGCAGCGGCACCCTCGTGAATCTCGAGTTGCACCGCAGACACGAACTGGTACGGGCGCTGCTCGCGTCGGGTGCGAACCCGAACAGCCGCATCACGTCGCCGGCGACGGTACAGTTCTTCACAAAGGTTCAGCTGGGCGCATTCGACACCTTTTCGAACGGCACCGGTAATCTCCGCGGGGCGCCACCGCTCTGGGTCGCGGCGTTCGCCGTCCACGACGAGAGGATTGCTTTCAACGAAGAGCCGGCAGGCGAGACCGACGGTGCCGGGCGTCAAGAGAGCGGAGACGCATCCTACACCGACATCATGGAGCTGTTACTGGCGGCGGGCGCGGATCCCGGCCTGACCGCGGATGACGGGACCACGCCGCTGATGGCCGCGGCAGGGCTCGGTCATGGCGGTGGAGGACCTCGCAGCCGCCGCCTGCCGTCGGCAGCCAAGGCGGTGCGAGTGCTCGTCGCCGGCGGCGCCGACGTGAACGCCGTCAACGAAGCCGGTTTCACCGCCTTGCATGGCGCGGCCTTCAGGGGGTCGAACGACATCGTGCGGGCGTTGGTCGACCGGGGCGCGGCGCTCGACGCGCAGGACTTCATGGGCCGGACACCGTTCCGCATCGCGGAAGGGACCAAGCAGGCTTTCGGATTCAGGGAATCGCCCGAGACCGCCCGGCTGTTGCGGGAGCTGGGCGCCGATACCAGCCTGGGCGTGCCGGGCCACATCCTCGAGCGCCAGCTGCAGCGCGACCGGCAGCAGGCGCCCGCTTCAGCAAGGCCCTGATCGCTACGGGGCGGAGCGCGAGCGCCGAAAGCAGCGGATTCGGCCGGCCCGGCTCCACGTCCGAAAGGACCAGCGGTACGCTGCGGGCCGTGAATCCGACCTCCGCCAGCAGCGCCAGCCACCGGCACGAGGCCATCCGAACGCGGCTACCCGGTCGCGGCCGGATAGCCGCCGCGGAATTACCTGGACGCCGTCTCCATGGCCGCTTCTTCGGCCCGCGAGCCGCGCAGCGCGTTCGGCAGGAAGTAGTTCCCCTCGTGACACGCGTACTCGTAGAGCGACCCGTCCAGCGCGGTCATCGGCATCGACGCGGTCCAGGAGCTGCTCCACACTGTGGGATCGCTGACCGTGACCTCGTAGTCGATCGTGCCGTCGTCGACGCGGGTGAAACGCTCCACCACGTGGAGATGCTCGTCTCCGCCGGAGACCGTACCGACACGGTGCAGGATCTTGTCGTTGAAGTTCCGGGTCTCGACGACCAGCGTGGTGCCGTCCCAGTAGCCGCGCGAGTCTCCCATCCATTGCCGTATCGAGGCGGCGGGATGGTCGCTGCCATCCAGCGGGATGATGCGGGCATCGTGAATCATCTCCACCATGATCACCACGTGGTCGGGCGTCTGGAGGATCTGGTAGTTGTGGTTGTAGAACCCGGGGGTCATGGCGCCCGGCATGCCGCGCGAGATGCACCGGTCGTAGGCGTTGAAGTCGGCGTAGGTGTCGAAGCTGGCGCCGCCGATGGAGCTGTAGGAGCTCTTGGCGCCGCGTTGCAGCTCCCGCTCGGCGCGGGTCGCCGCCGGCAGCCGGCCGTTGGACGGCTTGACGATGAGGAAGTGGCCTTGGACAACTCGCCCTGCTCGAGCCAGAAGTCGTTGTAGAAGCCGACCGGGTCGCCGCTCGGGCGGTCGTCGCTCAGGCCCGCCTCGGGGTTGCGCAGCGCCCATTCCTCATCGGACAGCTCCGTCTTCCCGGCCAGGTCTGCAGGCCGCTCCAGGGGTGTCGTGGTCTTGTTCGTCCAGAGCCCCTGCAGGTCCGGATGCCCCCAGGGTGTCATGGGGGAAGACCCCGCGGCCGCCGCTTGTCCGGCAGCCGGCGCCGGCAAGAACAGCGCCGGGATGACCAGCGCCAACAACACGGCAAGTACACGATGACTCATTACAACCTCCTTCGGCGACCGTCCGCCGCCCGCACGTCTCAGTAGTCCGTCAGGCGATTGTGCCCCGAGGGCAACAGCCTTGCAAACCGGTTTGTGCCAAATCCACCGTCGCCGCGCCGCCCGTCGGGACGCTATGGCGCTGGAAGATACGCGATCCGTTCGCCGCGATGCGACCCCAGCCACATCTCGTCGCCAATCCGGATCGCCGTGGTCGACGCCACGAACCCATCCATCGCGGGGTGCTGGAAGATCTTGCGCACCGCCAGCGTATCCGGGTCGATGGTCGCCACGTTCGTGAATTCCTCCAGCGGCCGGCGCGGGTCCTGGATGCCGGAATGGCCGGCGGCGTAGATGACCGACCCGTCGAGCGCCATGCGCAGGTTGTCGGGCCGGAAGTCCAGGTCGATGACCTGCTTCTGCACCGGCGTCCGGCCGCGCGACAGCCGCGTCATTTTCTGCTCGGACCAGCCCGCGACGTACAGCCAGCGGCCGTCCGCGGAGATTTCCAGCCCGTTCGGCGCGGTGTCCTCGCTGCCCGGGACCTGCGTCCATCCGGAAGCCGTCTGCCACTCCCAGACGTCGCCCGTGCCCGGGCTCGTGGCGACGAATCCGCCGCCGGGCAGCGCCACCACGCCGTTGAACCGCATGGGCTCGTTTCCGACGGCGCATCCGATCCACGTCAGCGTCGGTCTCGCACGCGCGTCGACCTCGAACACCTCGATCGACTCCCTGTGTCCGTGATGCACGACGTACAGGGTATGCACCGCGCCCGTCCCGGGTTTCAGATAGAGGCCGTGCGCGGTGAAGTCATCGCCTTCGTCGGGATCGATCGGGCCCGGACAGGTCGGGTAGGTCGCGGCGTCGAGCCGTTCGCGCCGCGCCGCGCCGGGGAAGAGCTCCGACGCAGTCTTGTCGCGGACGCTCACGAGGTGGATGCGGCCGCCGGCGCGGTTGCCCGACGCGATGACCCACTCGGAGCCGGGCACGACCGCCAGGTCCTCGGGACTGATGAGATTGCAGATGAACCGAATTTCCCCGACCGTCTCACAGGGCAGGCCGTCCGGCGCGACCGTGGGAGCCTGCCCCGCGAACGCCGTGATGCCCGCGGATACGGAAACGGCGCACAGCAGCGCCGTCCTGCCGGATTGCCGTCTCATTGCATGCCTCCTGGCCAGGGACCGCTTACCGTCCCTGCAGATTGACCGGCCGGTTGGCGCCGCCGTCGGGAGAGGCGGGGTCCGGCCGCGCGTGCCGCACCTGGATCCGCCAGCCGTCGTCCGTCTTGACGTAGGTGTCGTGGTAGATGCCGGAGTCCGTGATGACGAGCGGCTCGGCGCTGGGGTCGAAACCGACCCAGTACAACCGCGCCAGTGGCGCCGCCGTTCCCGTCGGGCAGGATCACCCAACTGCTGTTCCAGTGGCGGTAGGTGTAGTTGTCCGGGCGGGGGGCGAACGTCTCGGTCCGATACTGGCGGATTTGCTCGCGCCCGATCCATCGCCGTAGTCGGCGATCCGGAAGATCCCGTCCTCGGCATATACAGCCGACCCACATGTCGGCTCGCCAAGGTCGCTGCCCTGGCTAGTACTGCGACGACAGCTGCTGAATCTCCGCGAGAGTCCGCGCCGGTCAGCCCGCTGGAGCCGGCCTCCTCCGCGGTAGTGACCACCTCGGTGTCTGACGCAGCCCACGCAGTCACCGCGCCGAACACCGCCCCCGTCAACAGCAAAAGAATTTGTTGTGCGCGCATGGTTCCTCCTTGTCAGCGTCAGCTTCGCGCAATATCCGGCGGTTGGCCGTCCGGCGCGTGAGACCGGTCGCCGACCGCCGCGGAAAGCGCTTGAATCAATCCCTGCGTGTCGTCCGTGCCGATGCGCAGCTCCTTGCCGTCCGTGCGGATAATCTCGATCGCCTCGAAGCCGGATACGTTGTACAGCCAGCCGGGGCCGTAGCGCTGAATACCCCAGCCGAAGTACCACGGGTTGCGGACCGCTTCAAACGACGCGACATCGGCGAGGCGGATCCGCTTGCGCAGCGGCGTCAGGCCGAAGCGGATGGTCACATGCGTGGCGCCGACCGTCACCGTCAGGCTGCAGAACACCAGGATAGCCGCCGCCAGTATGGCGGCTGTGACTACCGGCACCACCAGCCCCGTGCCTTCCGCCCCTACCAACAGCCGCGGGTCCCAGACCGCCACGCTAATGACGGACACGGACAGGGCGGCCAGCATCGCCCACCCGATCTGCGTCCGCCGGTAGCGCGTCATGCGCGCGTGTCCACGGACGGGCGAGTCATGGCACGCAGCGGTTTTCACCGCCCGGCGGGGCGATGCGGTGCACCTGGTGGCAGCGGTAGCACGCTTCGGCGAGCCGCGTGGTGAGCTCGATCACCTGCTCCTGATCCTCCGCCCTGGCGGCCGCTTGCACGTCTCTCGCTACATCCCTGAGCCGCTGGATGCCCGCCACGAAGTCGGCCTGCTCCAGGGGAACGGGCCGGCCGTTGGTGCAGACCCGTCCGGGCTTCGTGACGAGGTCGGTGACCTCCTCCAGCGCGAAAGCGGCGTTCTCCACCACCTCCCACCCGGTGTAGATGCCGGCGCCCCAGTCGACCCAGGAGAATCCGCCGCTGCCCTGCTCGTAGATCGGCTTCGGCGCCGCGGGATCCTGACTCTGGACGTTGAAGATGATGTTGGAGTTGGGAAACAGGATGGCGCGCATCAACTGCGCGAGGCTCGCGGTGGGGGGCACGGATGAAAGCCGGCGCCTGGGCCGTTACGGCCGAGGCCGCGAGGACCACTACCAACGCCAGGGTCAGACCACCGATGCGCATCTTCATTCTCCAGTCGGGGCTGCGCCCCGAACCCCCGGCGGAACTAGCGGGGACCCCATAGCCCCGCGCTGTGCCGCCGAGGCCCGCCGTGCGGGCCTTGGGACGACTGCCCGGTCTTTCCACCTGCCAGAAGGCGGCGCCTACTCCGAGCGCCGGCCGGCCGCCTCCAGCGCACGTTCGCCCGCGAGGATGTTCGGCATGCTGTAGTTCCCCTCGTGGCAGGCGTATTCGTACAGGTTCCCGTCGGTCTTCACGAACGGGAACTCGCCCGAGAAGCTCCGCGTCCAGCGGCTGGGATCCTCGATGGTGAACTCGTAGCTGATGGTGTCGTCAGCCACCCGCGTGAACCGTTCGATGACGCGAATGGTGTCGTCGCTGCGGCCGTTCGAGGCGCGCACCTCGAACTCGTCGGCGCCCTGCACCCCCGGCTCGCCCTCGGTCCGCTGAATGTTGGTGGTCTCGACGACGAGCGTGTCACCCTCCCAGCGCCCGCGCATGTCCCCCAGGTACTGCCGGATGTTCGACGGCAGGTGCGGCCGTCCGTCCAGCGGGATGATGCGCGTATCGTGGATCATCTCGACCTCGATCGCGATGAAGTCCCGGGTCTGAAAGATCATGTAGGTGTTGTTGTACGGCCCCGGCATCATCGGCGGGCCGGCCGACCAGACGATGCAGCGGTCGTTGAGTTGGAGGTCGGTCCAGGAGTCGGCTTCTCCGCGGGAAAGCCGCTCCTCGGAGCGGCGTGCGGCGTACCGCTCGTACTCGGGGGTCACCGGCGGGATGCGCCCGTCGGGCGGATCGACGATCAGCGACGTGCGGCCCGTCGGCCGCGTGCCCCAGTCCAGCCAGAAGTTGTTGTAGGCGCCCACGTTGCCGCCGGCGACCGTCGTCTGGGGCGGCGCGTTCAGCAGCGTTGCGTTGCGTTCGACGCGTTCACGCTCGAGGCGTTCCACTTCTGCGGCGTCCAGAAATTCCTCTTCCGCCAGCTCCGCGGGACGCTGTACGGGCGTGATGGTCTTGTTGGTGTAGGTCCCCATCAGATCCGGGTCGCCCCACGGGGTCCGGGGCGCCGTCCATCCGCTCGCTTGCTGGCCGGCGGCGGCCAGCGGCGCCAGCACGACGAGCGCGACGACGCTCAACGACGCGACAAGTCGGCGATACGGCATCCAACACCTCCCCCTGTGCCGCCAATCATACAACGCCCGCGCGGCGGGTCGAACCCCCCGTACGGGGGACGCGCCGGATACATTTGGTCTCTGCGGACTATCGTTGTATCGTTTTGCTGCATGTCCAAGGCATTGGTGCCCTCGCTGGGCGACGGAGGTCTGTCTGATGATGAGCAATCGGCACTCGGTAACGGCTGCAGTATCGAGCACCATGTGCGTGTTGGCCGCGGCGGCCCTGCTGGCGTTCGCGGCGCCCGCGACGGCCCAGGTCACAGCGGAGGTGAAGGACGTCACCTTCACGAAGGACATAGCACCCATCCTGCAGCGCAGCTGCCAGCGTTGCCACCGGCCCGAGTCGGTGGCGCCGATGTCGCTGCTGACTTACGAAGACGCGCGTCCGTGGGCGCGCTCCATGAAGCAACGGACCGGCCTGCGCAACAAGCCCGAGGCCATGCCGCCCTGGTACATCGAGAAGGACGTAGGCATCCAGCGCTTCAAGGGCGACCTGTCGCTGACCGAGGAGGAGATCGCCAAGATCGCCTGGTGGGCGGACAACGGCGCGCCGCGCGGCAACCCAGGCGACCTGCCGCCGCCGCTCGAGTTCACCGGCGCCAACGAATGGCAGTCGGCGAGCCGGATCTGATCCTGTCCTCGCCGGACATCGAGGTCGCCGCGCGAACGCCCGACTGGTGGGGGCCGACCGGCGAGGTGTTGACCGGGTTGACAGAAGACCGGTATGTCGCCGCGATCGAGATGAAGGAGATCAACGACGCCGAGCCGGCGCCGAACAAGCGGACGGTGGGCGGCACCTACGTCATTCACCACATGGTGCTGTCCTCGCTGGACGCGGATGGCGAGCCGGCGGAGGACGCGGCGACCAATGCCGGTTGGCCGGTGCACGAGGTAGGCCGCAACGCGGACTTCTTCCATCCGGACGCGGGCCGGTTGCTGAAAGCCGGATCCAAGTTCGTCTTCCCATCCACTCACGTGCACGCCAACGGCCGGCACACCAAGGCCCGGCTGGACATCGGTCTCAAGTTCCACCCCAAGGGATACGAGCCGCAGTTCGATCTCAAGCGGGTCGGCCCTTCAACCCCGTACATCGACCTCAAGGGGATGGAGGCCGGCCAACAGTTCGAAGCGCTCGCGCCGCTGATGGAAAACATGATGCTGACCATCTTCGAGCCGCACCTGCACGCGGCGGGCGTGCGGATGTGCCTGGAGGCCATCTGGGGCTCGCAGGTGGAGACGCTGAACTGCGCCGGCTACAACCACAGTTGGGTGACCGTCTACACCTACGAGGACGATGCCGCGCCGCTGCTGCCGAAGGCACGATCCTCCGCGCCAAGAGCGTGGTTCGACACGACGCCGGCCAACAAGAACATTGCCGACCCGCGCAACTGGACCGGAATGGGCCACCGTTCGGTCGACCAGATGCTGCTGCACCTGGGGCGCGGCATCGAGCTGTCGGACGAAGAGTTCGAGTTGGCGATGGCCGAGCGGCGCGAGCAGCTCGATCTGCAGCCCGGACAGGTCGTTGCCGGCTGTCCGCTCTGTCCAATCGGTCTCGGTCAGGACGCGTCGGACGCCGCCGACGCTGACGGCGGCCAGCAGTAGTCCATAGCCATGCCGAGAAGGGAGATCCGCATCGCGCTGGCGGTTGGCGCAATCCTGCTCGCCGTTCATGTGGCCGGAGCCCAGGTGGCGCCGGCGCCGTACGAGAACATCGCGCCTGCCTACGAAGGCTGGGAGCAGAACGCGGATGGCTCGTTCAATCTGGTGTTCGGGTACATGAACCGCAACTTGGACAAGGTGATCGACGTGCCTGTCGGCCCGGACAACAAATCGAGCCGGGCGGGCCGGACCTGGGCCAGCCGACGCATTTCCTTCCGCGGCGCAACCGGTTCCTCTTCCGCGTTCACGTTCCCGCGGATTTCGGCGAGAACGAAGTCGTGTGGACGCTGACCAGCGCGGGCAAGACCGAACGCGCGTACGGCACGCTGAGGCCGGACTACTTCATCGATGACATCGTGATCATGAACAACAACGGCGCCGGCGGGCCGGCCGGCGGCGCCTACAACATCGCCGGAAACGTCGCGCCGGAGTGACAGTGGAAGGCGACGCCACGCGGCGCGTCAAGCCGGGGCAGCTGGTGGCGCTAACGGCGCATGCGAGCGACGATGGCGTTCCGAAGCGGCGGCCGATGCGGCCGCCCGGCCCGAGCGGCGCCGTCGGCGGAACGCCCAACAGCGCGAGTGGGCTTCGGTTTACCTGGTTCGTCTACCGCGGCGCAGGACCGGTCTCGTTCGATCCGCCCCAGTTCAATGTCTGGGAAGATCCCCGTCCCGGCGCCAACACGCCATGGTCGCAGGGGTGGGGGCCGCCGCCGGTGCCCGAGGATGGCCGGTGGGTGGCGGACGCGACCTTTTCCGAGCCCGGCACCTACGTGCTGCGGGCGCTCGCCCACGACGGCGGGCTCGACACCGTCCAGGACGTCACGTTCATCGTCGAGCCGTAATTCGGCGCGCTACTCCTGCGCGCGCGCCCCGGTCAGGATATTCATCAGGCCGTAGTTGCCCTCGTGGCACGCATATTCGAACAGCGTGCCCTCGCTCCGTCTGTTCATCGGAATCGAGGCGGTCCACGGCGCGGTCCAGATGGTCGGATCGGTCACCGTGACCTGGTAGTCGATCGTGTCCGCGTCGACTCGCGTCAGGCGCTCGACAACGCGCATGCTCGGCTCGTTCCCGCCCAGACCGTCCCGCCCCGCCGCAGGATCTTGTCGTTGAAACGCGTGGTCTCGATGACCAGCGTGTCGCCCTCCCAGCGGCCGCGTGAATCGCCCATCCACTGCCGGATATGCCGGGACATGCCAGGCCGGCCGTCCAGCGGGATGATGCGCGCGTCGTGAATCATCTCGACGACCAGTACGACGTAATCGGGCGTCTGCAGGATGTGGTAGTTGTGGTTGTAGAACCCCGGCATCATGGCGCCCGGCAGCCCGCGCGTGATGCAGCGGTCGAAGGTGTTGAAGTCCTCCAGCGTGTCGAAGCGCGCGCCGACGTACGAGTCGGTGCGCAGCCGCTGGCGCGCTTCCTCCTCAGCCGTGGCCGGCGGCAGCCTGCCGTCGGCGGATCCACGATCAGCGACGTCCGGTTGGTGTCCTGCCCCCACTCGAACCAGAATTCGTTGTAGCTGACCCCGCCCTTGGTCGGTCCCAGGCTGGTGTCGGTCTTCGAATCCGCGTGGTCCTGCGGGAACAGGCCCGACGCCCGCTCGTGGAAGCGGACCGCCACTTCCTCGACGACAGCTCCTGTTTGCCGGCCAGCTCGGCCGGCCGCTGCAGCGGCACGACGGTGTTGTTGTTCCAGATGCCCTGCAGGTCCGGGTCGCCCCAGGCGGTCCGGAAGCTGTCGCCCGGCGTCTGGGCGCGCGCGGCGGCGGAAACAGGGTGAGGAGGACGAGCGCGATCAGCACGAACGACGCCGCGGCAGTTCGACCGTGCATCTGGCACCTCCGCGCGAGCGGCGAGCGGTGCCGCTCAGGGCAGCGACTCGGCGCTGCGCGCGCCGCTCAGGATGTTCATCATGCCGTAGTTGCCCTCGTGGCAGGCGTACTCGAAGACCGCGCCGTCGGTCCGCGCCAACGGGATCGAGGCGCTGAACGGCCGCGTGAACATCTGCTGGTTGTCGTAGGTGTACTCGTAGAGCAGCGTGTCGGCGTCCACGCGGGTCAGCCGTTCGGTCAGGCGCATCGTCTCGCCCGTGCCTACCACGCTCATCCAACTGATGTTGTAGCCGCGCTTGGGGGTAAAGTTCGAGCTTTCGATGACCAGCGTGTCGCCCTCCCAGCGCCCGCGCGAATCGCCCATCCACTGCTTGATGTGCGGGGACACCCCGGGCCTGCCGTCCAGCGGAATGATGCGCGCGTCGTGCACCATCTCCGTGAATATCACGACATGGTCGGGCGTCTGGAACACCTGCAGATAGTTGTTGTAGGAGGCCGGCACGATCGGGGGGCCCGAGTTGAAGCCCAGGATGCAGCGTTCGGCCAGCCCGCGATCCTCGGGGCCGGTCATGCCGATGCCGCCGCCGAGCTGCCGCACCGGGTAGCCGCCGGCGTCGTCGTGCGCCACCCGCCGCTGCTCCTCCGCGGCCGCCACGGGCGGAATGCGCCCGTCCGGCGGATCCACGATGAGCGACGACTGGCGGGTGTCCGCCACGGTCGTGCCGAAGTCGAACCAGAAGTGGTTGTAGTTGGGCGGCGTCAGGCTGTCCCTGTTGACTTCGTCGTTGAACAGTTCGGCGGCCTGTTGCTCCAGTACCGCGATCTCCTCATCCGTCAACACCGCCCGATCGCCGAAATCGACCGGCCGCTGCAGCGGTATCGCGGTGCCGAAGTCGTAGACGCCCTGCAGGTCCGGCGCGCCCCACGGGGTGCGCGGGATGCCGTCGGCCGGCGCCGGGGATTGCGCGGCCGAAACCGCGGGGAAGGCGAGAAGCACGGACGCGAGGATGACGTTCCTGATCGACACGGAGGCCCCCTTCCGAAAACGCCGCGACTATCTATCGTCGAGAGAAACCCAGTATATATCCGCCGGCCGCGGCGCGAATCGGGTGCGCGTCAACGCCGGCGGCTGGTCAGGCGGGCGCCGGGTGCCGGTGCGCGGTTTCCGCCTCGCCCGCGCGCATCAGTGCGAAACGCGTGCTGATCGGCCCGAACATCTCGAAGATCGCGACCGATGCAAGCACCACCGTCGAGACGCTCGGGGCGTACGCCTCGTAGCGTCCCTCAATCTGCAGCGTCAGTCCGACCGCCAGCCCCGCCTGCGCCAGCAGCCCGAAGCCGAGAAAACGCTGGACGGTCGGCTCGAGCTGCAGCCAGCGCGCCCCGGCTACCGCGCCGGCAAACTTGCCGAGCGAGCGGCCGCCGACGTAGACGAGGCCCACGACGCCCATCGCGGGCACCAGCGCCAGATCCAGGTCGGCGCCGGCCAGCACGAAGAAGATGGCGTAGAACGGCGGGTCCGTGCCGGACAGCGTGTCGAACAGGCGGTGGCTGCGGCGCGACAGGTTCACCATGGTCGCGCCGACGGCCAGACTGGCGACCAGCGGCGACAGGTCGAGCAGGCGGGCCACGCCGACGCAGAGCAGGATGGAGCCGGCCAGCAGGATCAGCATCTCGCCGGTCTCCCGCACCTGGGTCGACCAGCCGGCCAGCAGCATCCCCACCAGGTAGCCCCACGCGGCGGATCCGAAGAGCTGCCAGACCAGGGGATACGCCGCCAGGTAGAGCGCATCGAAGATCGACCGCCCGCCGATCCCCGAGGCCAGGTCGATGACCGCGGCCGCCACGGCGTAGGCGGTGATGCAGAACAGGTTGTTGACGGCGATGATGCCGAGCAGGTTGTCGGTGAGCGGTCCCGAGCTGTTGCACTCCCGGATCACCATCAGCGTCGAGGCGGGGGCGGTGGCGATGGCGATGACGCCGAGCAGCAATGCGACCTGCCAGGGTTGTCCCAACAACAGGACGCCGGTGGTGACCAGCACCGCCGCCAGGGCCGACTCCACGAGCGTCAGATTCAGGAACTGCCGGCCCAGGCGCCGAAACAGGGAGAATTCGAAGACCGAGCCGATGGAAAAGAGGATGAGGCCGAGGGCTACCTCGCTCAGTACCTGGAGCGCTTGCAGGTTCTCGGCCGAGACCCAGCCGAGGAGGGACGGACCGAGCGCGACGCCGGCCAGGATGTAGCCGGTGACCTCAGGGAATGCGGACAACCTTCACGAGGTGTCCGGCCAGCAGCGCCAGCAGCAGGATCAGGCCGAGAGACGTGAGCTCGTCCATCGCCAGATGCGTTCCGAGAACTAGCGGAGCAGCAGGCCGAACCGGCGCCCGTCGCGTTCCAGTTCCAGGAAGGCCGCCGTTTCGCGCTCGGGCGCCAGCACGTTGCGCACGTCCTCTGCAGCGGTGATCTCTATGCCGTCTATGCGCAGCAGGCGGTCGCCCGTGCGGATGCCCGCATCGGCCGCGCGGCTGTCGGCGGCGACGGTCTCCACGGTCAGTCCGGCCGGCGGCGGGTTCCACACCAGACCGGTGCCGTCGATCCCCGATTCTTCCACCTCGGCGGCCGTGAACAGCGGGACGTTGACGAATTCGCCCAGGCGGTCCACGGTCAACATCAACGCGCCGTCCCACGTTTCGTCGGCGAGCAGTTCCAGCCGATCCAGGTCGGTGACCGGCAGTGCATTGATGGCCACCAGCAGGTCGCCCGGCTCGATGCCTGCTTCGTCCGCCCGGTATCCGGTCCACACCTCCCGTACGAGCAACCCGGCGCTGCGTGCGAAGTATTCCTGTTCGGCCGTGGTGAGTGGTTCGATGCGTATCCCATAGCGTCGCAGCAGCCGCCCCTCCAGCGATTGGGCGTCCCGCAGCAGCTCCGCGACGCCGTCAACCGTAACCGCGGGGAAGCGCTCCTCGCACGGCGTGATGACGGCGATCAGATTCCTGTCGAGGTCGAACAGCCCGCCGCCCGTCATCTCGCGGGTCCAGGCGACGTTTGTAAGGACCTCGTCGACCGTCCGCGCCCCGCAGCGCACGGGCGCCGTCCCGAAGTAGTGCGCCGGCGTGAAGCTGGCCTGCCGGTCGCGCCACCACAGCGCGATGGTCCACTCGCCGCGCGACCGCTGCCGCGTCACGCCGCGGCGGGGCGGCGTCAGCCCGGCGACCGGCGAGATGCGCAGCGCGGCAACCGGCAGGTCCAGACCGGCTGCCGCCACCGCGACGCCCACGTCGCCGGCGGGCGTAGTGACGGTCGCGGCATCCGGGAAGCGGGGCTCGGTACGGCTCGTCAGGACGAGGTCCGGCTCCCAGACGATGCCGCTCCGGTCGAGGCTCGGCAGGCTCACGACGTGCGCTTCGAGGCTGCCGGCAACCGTGGCGAAGTATTCCGCCATGCTGTCGACCGACCGCCGTTGCGACAGGCTGGCCAGACGGCCGAGCTCCGCCTGCGACGGTCCGGGCAGGGGATCGTCGAGCGCCTGCTGGCCCGGCCGCAGCAGGCTGCCGACGACGAGAAATGCCGGCGGCCACGGCCGCGAGGGTGACGATGTAGCGGCGGTTGGTGTTGTCCACGGGCAGATGTCGAGGGGCAGCGTCGCCTGGTAACGGCGACTCCCCTCAGCGGAGACGTGCGCCCGCTGCCGCGTCCGGCCGCGACCCTGCGGTCGAACCGGACACGGCCGGTTGGAAACGGTGAACGTTACGCCAGGCGTGCGGCGCGGTCCGGTGCTATCTTCCGGCTTCCGCGGCAGCCGCGTCCTGGGCGCGCGAGCCGCTCAGGATGTTCGTCATGCCGTAGTTGCCTTCGTGGCAGGCGTACTCGACCAGCTCGTACTGCTCGTCATCCTTCTCGAACCGGAACATCGCCGTCCACGGCCGGGTCCATACCTGCGGGTCGTCGATGGTGAACTGGTACTCGAGCATGCCCGGGCCGATGAGGCGGTAGCGCTCGATCAAAGTCAGGTCCCCGGTGGATCCCCGGTATGACGCCCGGCTGTTGAAGTTGGTGGTCGTGATGACCAGCGTGTCGTCCTCCCAGCGGCCTTGCGGCACACCGAGCCACAGCGCGAGCCCCGGGCCGGCGGCCGGACGCGGCGCGGTCGGAATGATGCGCGTCTCGTGGATCATTTCCTTCGTGATGGCGACGTAGCCGGGGCCCTGCACGATCTGCAGGCCGTTGTTGTAGACCGACGGCATCATCATCGACGGCAGGCCGCGCGTGATGCAGCGCACGTACGGGGTCAGGTCCTCCGGGCCCGCGGACGGGCCGCGCGTGTACGCCCGGCTCTCGGCCTGCGCCCTCGCCGCCAGCTCCTCGCCCTCGGGCGTCAGCGGCGGGATGCGGCCGTCGGGCGGATCGATAACCATGGCGACCTGCGTGGAAACGGCGGCGTTGCCGTACCCCAACGTCGTGTCGCGCCACTCCCGGTCGTAGCCCCAGATGCTGCCGAGCGTGCCGCCCTCGCGGCGTGCCACCGCCTCCTCGGCCGTCAGCTCCTGGGAGTCCACGTCCTCCGGGCGCTCCAGGGGGATGCCGTGCGACGAGTTGCTGGTCCAGACGCCCTGCAGGTCCGGCTCGCCCCAGGAAGTCAGCGGCGCGTCGAACGGACCCTGGTCGATTGCGACCACCGGCGTCAGGTCGACCTCGACACCGGCAAAGCCGGCCTCGACCACCTCGACGAGCACGTTGTCCGGTCCCGCGAGGAACGCCTGCTTTGCGGAGGTACGTCCGTTCGCGGGCACCGTCGGCTCCTGATGGAAGCGGATGCCGCGCTGGCGGATGTCGGCGGCCGACGCGTCGAGGTCGTCCACCATGAAGCCGATATGGTCGATGGCGCGTCCCTGGGTGGTGGCCGGCGTC
Source organism: Geodia barretti (assembly GCA_030341885.1). Lineage (NCBI taxonomy): Eukaryota > Metazoa > Porifera > Demospongiae > Tetractinellida > Geodiidae > Geodia > Geodia barretti. The sequence continues at coordinate 5,783 of CASHTH010002776.1, read as the reverse complement.
GCGCCTTCCGGGTGCGCGGAAAACAGCAGCCAGACGTCGTCGAACAGCAGGCCGTCAAGCATGCCGCGCATCGAGTCCGGTTCGCCGCCCATGACGTCGCGGTACCAGGCGAGCGTTTCTTCCGGGTTGGTGGCGCTGAGGTGAATGTGGTGGAAGCCGAGGTATTCCTGGTCTTCCACGAGCTCGATACGCGTGCCCCAGGGGTCGAAGATGAAGGCGATCTTGAACAGCCCGGGGATGTCGCGCACCATCGAGCCGTCTTCGAACCGCTGCAGCCTGACGCCCGAGCCGCGGACACCGACCGCTTCGAACTCGGCCATCTTGGCGGTCAGATCGGGAAACGAGAAGCCTATGTGGTTGATGCCGGTGCCCTGGCTGCCGCCGGTCGTCGCCTGCGGCACGAAGACGACCTCCACACCGTCGCAGTTCGCGGCGTCGTCGCGGTCGGCCAGCGGCGCGCACTCCAGGTATTCGGAGTACCACTCGACACCCTTCGCCGGGCTCGACGCGGTGATGTGCACATGGTGGTATTCGGCCGCGTGGGCCAGCGCGGGCGCCACGATGAGCGTCACTGCCGTCAGGAAAGCAAGTGCGACACGGTTCCAGGTCATGACGTGATACCTCCTCGGGGTGCGGGGTCGGCGCACGCGCACACGCCCGCCGCGGACTCGTAGCCCGAAGGATATCAGAGACCACCGCGATCGGCACGGGAAACCGATTACACTGAACGGCGCAAGGGAGGACGCGACAATGACTGCTGCTGCGCGCGCGTATCGCCGGCGCTGCTGCTGCTCCTGGTCTTCGCGGCCGCGCCGCGGCGGCGGAGAAAAACCGCATCTTCGTGGACCAGTGGAGTCCGACCCGCTCGGTGCTCTACATAGCCGACGCGGACGGCTCGGATCCGCGCAAGCTGCTGGCCGGTTCCGACCGCGACTACAACGCCTCGTTCTCCCACGACGGCGAGTGGGTGGTGTTCACGTCCGAGCGCTTCGGGTCGGCCGACATCTTCCGCGTGCGCACCGACGGGCTCGGCCTGGAGCGGCTGACCGACCATCCCGCGTTCGACGATCAGGCGGCGTTGTCGCCCGACGGCACCCGGTTGGCGTTCGTCTCCACGCGCGAAAGCGGCTCAACGGACATTCACATCCTCGATCTGGCGAGCGGCAAGGCGCGCAACCTGACCGACACGCCCGGCGGCGACTTCCGGCCGAGCTGGTCGCCCGACGGTGAAATGCTGGCGTTCTCCTCCGACCGCGGCGCCGGTTTCCCGAAGGCGAAGGGGCGCTGGGAGCACGTCCACGCGGCGGGCGTGTACGTCGTGGGCGCGGACGGCGGCGGGCTGCGCAGGATCTCGCAACAGGGGCGGCTCGGCGGCTCGCCCAAATGGTCGGCGGACGGCCGGAACATCGTGTTCTACGAGCTCGACGTGGGCGATACGTTCCGGGCGCGCTGGGTGCCCGAGCAGCCCGGGGTGCACTCGCGCATCGTTTCCGTCGACGTCGCCACCGGCTTCCGCACCGAGCATGCGGCCGGCCGCGGCCTGAAGCTCTCGCCGCAGCTCCTGGGATCCGGACGCGTTGGCTATCTCCAGAAATCGGGGCTCCACGCCGCGCTGATGTTCAGCTCCGGCGAGAAGGGCAGCGAAGGGGACATCGGGAACCCGTCCTGGTCGCCCGACGGCCGCCGGGTGGTGTATCAGCAGGGGCCGATTGCGACGACCGCGGCGCCGCGTGCGCCGGGCGAGGTGCTGGCGGGCAGCGACCCGGACTACGAGCTCGTGTATGCGAGCGGCTTTCCCGCCGTGTCACCCGACGGGCGGCGGCTCGTCGTGAGCGAGCGGACCGGCCGCGGGCGCGCCCGGACGACCGCGCCGCGCTGGCGGTCTGGAATACGGACGGGACGGATCCGCGCCGCATCTTCCGCGCGGAAGGCTCGGTGCTCGCGCCGCAGTGGTCGTTCGACGGCGAGTGGATCGTGTTCGGCGTCGGCAACTACTTCCTGGCGCGGACGCGCCCGGCGCACCTGATGATGGTGCGCGCGGACGGGTCCGGCGGGCGGGTGCTCACCACCGGCGAGGGCAACGCCGGTTTCCCGAGCTTCTCGCCCGACGGCACGGAGGTGGTGTACGGCTTCTGGAGCGACAAGGCGGGCGGCCTGCGCGTCGTCACGCTGGCGGACGGCAAGGTGCGCACGCTGACGACCGGCTACGACAATTTCCCCGTCTGGTCGCCGCGGGGCGACCGCATTGTCTTCAGCCGGCTGGCGGACGACGACTTCGACATCTACACCATGCGGCCCGACGGCAACGGCGTGGCCCGGCTTACCACCTCTCCGGGCAACGACTCCCACCCGACCTGGTCCGCGGACGGCGCCCACATCCTGTTCAGCAGCTCGCGCTATGGCTTCAAGGACGAGGCGCCGATGGCCGACATTCCGCAGCCGTACGGCGAGCTGTTCATCATGAACGCCGACGGCTCGGAGCAGCGGGCGCTGACCGACAACCGCTGGGAGGAGGGCACGCCGGCGTGGCAGCCGGCGTCGCCGAAAAAATAGGAGCCGGGTAGCAGTCCGGGTGGGTCCGGCCTACCTGGCGTCCGCGTCCTCGGCGCGGCCCGCGCTGAGGCTGTTCACCAGGCCGTAGTTCCCTTCGTGGCAGGCGTATTCGAATATCTGATAGGCCACGTCGCGGTTCAGCGGCATCGCCACCTTCCACGGGGCGGTGAAGGCGCCGGCGTCGTCGATCGTCACCTCGTATTCGATCGTGTCCGGGCCGGCGACCGTGAAGCGCTCGACGACGTGCAGCGCCTCGCTCTGCGGGATGCCCCGTATGGCGCGGGTGGCGATGTTCGTGCCGATCGTCCCCTTGTCGTTGTAGTTGGTCGTCTCGACGACCAGGGTGTTGCCCTCCCAGCGCCCGCGCGGGTCGCCGTTCCACTGGCGGATCGACCCCGGCAGGTGCGGCCGGTCCCCCAGCGGGATGATGCGCGCCTCGTGGATCATCTCGTAGAAGATCGCCACGTACCCGGGCGTCTGGATGATCTGGTAGCCGGCGCCGTAGCCGCCCGGAAAGATGCCGCCCGGCACGCCGCGCGTGATGCAGCGTTCCCACGGCGTGTGGTTCAGCCAGGAATCGGTCAGGTTGACCAGGTTGTAGTCGCGCGTCGCCTCGGCCTCGGGGCGCAGCGGCACGCGGCCGTTCGGCGGGTCGACCACCATCGAACGCCGACTCTCGTTGCGGAGCGCGGCGTGCGGGCCGTCCGCGAACCCGATCCGGTCGCTGATGTCGATGTCCCTGGGCCGGGCGGCGGCGCTGCGCAAGCGGTCCGGGTCGTTCGTGCCTGGAAACCAGTGGGCAAGCGGCGCCAGGCGCTCGATGTCCGCCTGGCTGGGCGCCTCGAACGGGGTGCCGTCGTAGTTGGTCCAGATGCCCTGGATGTCCGGCTGCCCGTCGGGCGTGCGGGGCGGCGTCCAGCCGCCGGCGCCGTCCTGGCCGGCTGCCACCGTTCCCCAACCGGCGACGAGCAACGCCGCCGCCAACGCCGTGAGTATTCGACTCCGCATCGCGTTTCCCCCTCCGTCGTTGCCCGCCGAGTTTCGATGAACGATGATCGCGCACGACGGCGGTTAGCGCAACCGGCAGCCTGTGGCAAAACCGCGATTCATCACTCTACGGTACGAGAAGCCGCCGCCCGCGGACGTCGCCGCGCGGGCGCGCCGCTTCTACGAGGTCATGAACCGGCGCCGCACGGTGCGGGATTTCAGTCCCGACCCGGTGCCGGCCGGCGTGATCGAGGACCTGGTGCGCGCCGCCTCGACCGCGCCGTCCGGGGCGCACCGGCAGCCGTGGACGTTCGTCGCGGTCTCGGATCCGGACGTCAAGCGCCGGATACGCATTGCCGCGGAGCGCGAGGAACGGGAGAACTACGAGGGACGCATGCCCGACGAATGGCTCCGCGCGCTCGAGCCGCTGGGCACCGACGAGAACAAGCCGTTTCTCGAGATCGCCCCCTGGCTGGTGGTGCTCTTCCGGCAGAACTACGGCGTGGGACCGGCGGGCGAGCATGTCCGCCACTACTACGTGTCCGAGTCGGTCGGCATCGCTGCCGGCCTGTTCCTCACCGCCGTGCACCAGGCGGGGCTGGTGGCGCTGACGCACACACCCAGCCCGATGGGCTTCCTCCGCGAGATCCTGGAGCGGCCCGCCAACGAGACGGCCTGTCTCCTGATGCCGGTAGGCTATCCCGCCGCCGGCGCGCAGGTGCCCGACCTGTGCCGGAAACCGCTCGACGAGGTCCTGGTCCTGCGGCAGCCGTAACGGCCGTGCGGCCGCCAGGCGCGGACCGCTCCCCCAGCTATTCTCCGAATCCGAGTATCCTCTTGACGAGCCACGTGCGGGCATAGAAGGCTCTCGATGTGCTTCCGTGTCCAGGTCCCTTCGTACGGGGCTGCACAAGCACGCCCATCGACCCACTTAGGGCGTCGAATCCGCTGGTGCGAATTACCTCCCGCACACCGTTGTAGTCGGCCTCGATCTGTCCGAACAGCAAACTGATCGTCCAGGTCAAACTCGGTAACTTGGTAACAGAGAGATCGAAGCTCTTGCTTGCTTTCGAACATTCTGGCCACGACGATCATACGTTGCAGCTTCATGAACAGATGGCTATTCCGAAACGTCTTGTTGGCGACTTCGACTGGGTCGATCATCGTAATCGCCATCGTCTCCTTGACTGTAGTAGTACCGTCCAGACGCCGCACGAGCGGTACGACCTTTAGCTCCCATGATCCAAAATTCGGAGACTGAGACGAGTTCAGCGCCAAACCCAAATAGCGTTCAACAGCGTGGCCCGCCCAGCCCTTGTTGATTCGGTCACCCTTCCACACCGTCACACCGAAATGGTGGGCGACCGAAACGAGATCTTGCCCGACGAGTGATCGAAGACTGTGGATTGCCTCGGTTCGTTCCATGCTACGCGTGATCAAAGAGGCTAGGCGACCCTTGGGCCGGTCCGTCTACGACGGGAATCTGGGACCTAATAACTCTATTCAGCTTCCGCGCGGCGAGCATAGCGTAGCCCTCGTCTTGTTCAAAGCCGACGAAACGGCGCCCCAACGTCAACGCAGCGATCCCAGTGGATCCGGATCCCGAGAACGGATCCACGACCAAGTCCTCCTCATTGGTGGCCGCACGCAGACATCGAGCAATGAGCGCCAGCGGCTTTTGCGTTGGGTGCTTACCGAGCCGCTTCTCTTCCTTGCCGGGTGGCGGGATACGCCAGACATTCTTCATCTGCTTGCCGCCGTTCTCCGCCTTCATGGTTTCGTAGTTAAAGATATGCCGTTCCCGGCTGCCCTTCGTAGCCTTCGTTGCCCAGAGCAGAATCTCTGTGGAATGGGTAAAGCAACGGCAGCCAAGGTTCGGAGCCGGTGCAGGTTTTTCCCAAACAATGTCGTTCAGTATCCGGTAGCCGATCTGTTGCATCGCGAGGCCAACGCTGAGGTAAACGTGCAGCGTGCCGCTCACCCAGATCGATCCGCTTGGCTTTAGGATACGATGACAACACCGACCAGCGTCCGATATGAATTTCTGAAATCAGGTCGACGCCAACATCCAGACTTCGCCCCATTCCGCCCTTGTTGACCTTGACCATCCGTCCGGCCACGCAGGTGACTCCGTCATTTGACAGCAGATATGGTGGATCCGTCCAGATGCAATCGACGCTTTCTTTCTCTGGCCAATCGCCTCCATGAGTTCCAGGCAGTCACCGAGATACAAAGCAGAGGAA